>BLKR01016559.1:0-22500 GCA_011170035.1 Teleogryllus occipitalis | reverse complement strand
AATAGGAAAGCCTGCCTTCAATCCAGCACATTCACAATAAAAAAAAAAGTTCAAAGGGGCTGCCCTCAAGGATCATGTTGTGGACCAGGTCTTTGGAATATTTTGTATAATACAATCCTGACCCTAGATTTCACTCACATAACTGAAATTGTAGCTTTTGCAGACAATTTATTGCTTATGACAAAGGGTCGTAGTATAAAAGATGCAAAAAATGTTGCAAATCATGACCTGAAGAAAACTGAATTTTGGGCAAAGGAAAACAATAAAATTCAATGATTCACAGTCACAAGTTCTTCTTGTATTCAAAAAGAAGAAAATACCAGATATGAGAATTCATATCTACCTTAATTATAAACTTCTTAAGCAAGTGGAAATGTCAAAATACTTAGGAATTTACATAGATCAGAAATTCGATTTCAATAAACATATTGATTACATTCAGGAGAAAGCTCTAAAACATGTTCATGTGTTATGAAGATCTGCGAAGCTGAATTGGGGACTAGAATCCAAAGCACTTATTACTATTTAACAAGGAGCAATTGAACCAATATTAACTTATGGAGCACCTATTTGGGAAGAAGCTATAAAGATTCCAAAGAACATAAAGAAGATCCAAAAAATTCAGAGGCTTATTAATATAAAAATTTCAAAAGCATACAGGATGGTACTATACGATGCCACTTGTATTGTATCTGGTATGCAACCTATAGACAACAATTTCAACAAAAATCAAGATGTACAAAGCAACACGTGGAGAAATAGAATCGTATGAAAAGTCACTGGAACCCAAACAATGGAGACATCTGGTAGAAATGTACTCTATTAAAGAAGTAACAGGAAGCATGGCTTATGATATACAAATATATACAGATGGAAGTAAAACAGGAGATAAAGTGGGAGCAGCAGCAGTCATATTTCAAGAACAAAAACAAATCATGGAAATAAAATATAGACTAAATGAAAATTGTTCAAATAATCAGGAAGAAGACATTGCAATGTTAAAATCTCTACAGATGATTAGGAAAATACCAAGCAATAACAAAACAGTTGCAATAAATACAGACAGTAAAGTCACATTGGCATTTTTAACAAATAATTAAAAACAAATAATAGAATCAATATTAAATGAAATAACAATCCTGGAAGAGAATGAATGGAAAATATATTTGGATGGATAGTGTCCATGTGGAAATTAGAGGAAATGAACTAGTAGACAGGCTAGCAAAACTTGCTGCAGCTGATACGCAATTACCAATAGGATATGACAAAATTTCAAAAACTACATTAGCAAATATATTTAAAGATGAAGCAATTTAAATCTGGCCAAACAAACGGAATGAAACAACATAAGGCAATATCACAAAATCATTTTTTCCCAAATATCAAAGACAGATTGAGACAAAAATTACCTGTAACAGCAGAATTTGCGTCAATAATAACAGGCCATGGAAACCCTAAATCATCTCTACACAGATTCTTCATTATAAGCAATCCAGCATGTGAATGTGGCAGGGAAGACTAAACAGTATACCACATCATTTATGAATGTTCACTACTAGTAGAAGAAAGGAAGAAACTAATACAGAAGATAAAAATGAAGTTAGGATCCTGGCCCACCACACCTGAGAAATTAGTGAAACAACACTTATGTGCATCTAACAACTTCATTCAGAACATTAAACAAATAGTGTTTACATAAAGTTATCATGAGCTATGTAAACCTAATTTCTTGCTAAATGTTTTCATGTTGATATATTTTCATTTTATGTATTTTCTTGTTGATGTATCTTCATTTTGAAAAATCATTAATCCTAAGCTACATATGCACTTGAAAGCATGTAGTGTTGCATGTAACGGAGCAGGCTGTAAAATAATTATGTTAAAAAAAAATTTAAAAAAGACAGACAGACAGACGTTTTGAAAAAAACTACTTTTTCGGTATCAGGGGACCCCAAAACGTGTATTACTGACATGTATTACTGACCCTTAAACGTGAAATCTTGAAATCGATTTTACGCAGCATTACATAACTTTCTCTACACTTCGTATATTACTCCCGTATATACGTTTGTATACAAAAAAGTTAAAAGGTCTTGAGCAACTTTTTGAAATATGAGTAGTTTTTGCTTAATATATTCTTGAAGTTAATGCAAATTATAAGAAACTCAGTTTTTCAAAATCTGGTCCAAGTTTTTCCACAGTAAGAGCACGGTATACTTAAAAGAATGACGCATGTCCCGTTTTTGTTGAACTCTCTGCATTTTCCAAAATTCTAAAGTTAGAAATAATGCCAGAAAGTATGTGCTGTTGTACTAGTTACATTTGTGTTATGAATGGCAATTAAAATAAATTATACAATGTTTTCTATTATGTTAAGGTGAAGTTAAATGTGAGAAAAAGAGTATACAGCATTAAGAGTGCCAGCATGAATTTAATACAAACATAAAAAGTTAGGTACTGCGATTCACCCTTTCTTGTCTGAATTGCCCAACAATGATACAAAAGAGTTATACTAGGATTTGAACAGAACAACAATGAAAGCAAACACCCCATGAAGGAAACTCGATTATGTTTACTTCAGACACATTCTACATAAGTACTCAAATAAGGATACATATTTTGTAGTGTTTATGTAAACGCCTATTTTACAATTTTAAATGCCTATTATGCCTATTTAATTCTACAGTTTTCGGTGTCTATAAATCCGCAGCTTAGTGATAATTAATGACTGGATTCCTGAGTCACTGCATCTTTTCTTTGCTAACTTGAAGTTGGATGAAATGTTGACAGAAATTTGAAGCATGAAGCGGACGTTATTTTAGTACTTGTTTTATTTTGCAGGAAATTGTATGTTTGGGGGGTTACTGCACGATATTGCACATTTTCGGTATTGCTGCCTGAAAATTGCACATTTTGGGATTTTACAGGACGAATTTGCAAAGTTCATAGTTTTATTGCATAAATTAAAACTTGTGAATGATCTTGGCTGTCCGGATGACACTGCGTCGAAGGCTGTGTTGCCGAAGTCGTAGGTTTCCGCGGCCGGAGTCATGTGAATGATCTTGGCTGTCCGAGTGATGCCGCATCGAAGGCTGTGTTGCCGACGTTTCAACCATCTTTTCGTGGTCTTCCTCAGGGCTGGTCTGACCAACCCTGAGGAATACCACGTTTTCGTGGGAATCTTTTGATGGTCGAAACGTCGGCAACACAGCCTTCGACGCGGCGTCACCCGGACAGCCAAGATCATTCACATAACTCCGGCCGCGGCAGCCTACGACTTCACTAAATTAAAACTTGTTTAATTTATCTTTTAAAAAAAATCATTTGAGAACAAAGTTTTCATAAACTATTCGGGTGGTCTTGGAAACTCGAGTGCCGTTTAATATGTATCAATTCTTCATTTTGTTGCTCTATGAACTGATCGTCTGTACTTTTCGTGATGCCTATCGTCTAGTTAAAATTTCTGTTATTGCAGTAGGGATAGGTCCGCGCTGCGGCCCTTGGTTGCGGCCGCTCAGCCAACTCAATGTTCGGGGTCTTTCTTCCCAATCGAATCATTTATCCGTTTTGTCAGTGTTCGCTGATCTTGCCAATACGAGACTGCATGCGCGAGTCACATTTGACCTTACGTCCGGGCGCGAAGCTTAGCGACAAGCTGTACTTGTGTTTCAAATTCATCGAATTTCTCGGAACAGACTTCCCCTGCGATGTACAAGAGAGAAACAGTTTCTGACAGAAGCAGTTTTGGAAGCAGCTTTTAGCAGCGTACACATGTACGTCAGAATGATGCCCGGCACACAGAAAAGTGTGAATGTAGAACGTAGTTTTTTCTGACTGAAACATATATTAGTTAATAAAAGATATAATAATTTCTCAGAAAATAAATTGGAAATACACATTATAATAAAATATAATGATAATTAACATTAATACACATTATAATGAAATATAATAATAACTATAATGAAAGTAAATTATAATGAAAACAATTAAAAACATTTCTTCGGTGACTGATTGATTTTTTCGTGTCTCCGGGCGCGTCAACTGTCCCCTAAGTGTAGTGTATGTTTTTCTCGAGAGATGGCGGTGATCTTCCCCCGCTGGAAGGTCCGGCGCCGACCTACCGTGGGCTAGTGGGGTTTCCTCCTGACGAGGACTCTCCCACCAGCGGGGTACCGCCCCAGCCGGGACAAGCTGTAAGCTCCCCGACAGGTCTCCCGGAGTATGTGGCAGTGTAATGCATGTTAGTGTAAGTGTGTGTGTGTAAGAACAGATCGCACGCGGTCCGTGGCCCGTTTGGTAGGACACTGCTCCGTCATTCGCCTAGTGTTGATCGGAGAAAACACGGAAAACTACCGATCAGAGCAGCCGGCCGCCAGACTTCTCCTCCAGACAGCGACTGAATTCGACGTAGCTGGAAAGCTAGTGTCGAAAATCCTGCCGCCGTCAGGACTCGAACCTAGGACCTCTCGGTCAGAAGCGTTGCAATGACATCAGTTAATGCACTGAGCTACCGCTCCCGGTCGTTTCATTGGTAACTTAATTATTTTTTTTTATTTCTAAACTTGTATTCTATACTTGTATTTTTCAATTTTTGTGTTTACTTTTTTGTTTTATGCTTATTTAATTTTGTATGTGAATAATACTTAAAATTTCAAAATTGGTTTGTTTAAACAATATATACAAACTTAATTATAATAATAACAAATTATAATATTTCATTCGCCTTAAATATCACATTAAAAATATTATAAAAATAAGTTGATAAGTGGATGAACTGGAGATTTCAGTGTACATAACACCATTTTGCAAAGTGTTGATCTTTTTATTGAATGATTTTGCACGTTTTGATGTTTTTACTGCATGAAAATCCAGTCTTTAGTGATATTATTCAAGTAACAATTCAGTATTAAAAAACAAATTCAGTAATTTAATTTCTTCCCTTGAGTTCGTGAATAAAGCCGACTTCCAACTAACCTAAAATCCTAAAGCTGACATAAAAAACTTCAAAATTAAGAGAACGTCTTTTAATAAAATTCTTCCATCTAAATTTTATTTCTGATTAATGTGTTTTTGTTTTCAATATATCTTATTAAAAAATGACTGTCTGAAATAAATCTGGATTAAAAATCTAAAAACAGACAGCTCTATGACAACATAAGGATAGCGAGACACATTTTATTGCGTTCGAATCACCCTCGGTGTTAATCGATGTTGCCAATGTAATACGCAAATATTTGTATTTAGAAGAATGAATAGATATGCTCTAGTATGACAGTGTTTATAATTTTTTTCGTTTTATGTTCATAAATATTTCGTCTGATGCACGTTTGTATGATTGATGCACGGAAACAAATAGAAATCCACCAATTAATTTCAACGTAAATGACACGTGGGTTTTTGCCGTTGGCCATTCGTAAATATATTGCCACCTACTCAGGAGAATACAATGAATGTTATGATAGACACGAGTACCTCAAGATGTGTCAGCGTGTGAATGGTCGGTACTTCCTTTCCGTAACAATGTAACAAATTAGGGAAGTTGTGTGATGTTTCCTGTGCGAAGAAGTTGATATTGACGGTAAATTGTGTTTTGTTTATTTTAAGGTATAGTGGCCTCACGTTTTTGAAAGTTAGATATTACCGGCATTTAGCAAATACTGTTCGATCAAGAGAAAATTATATTATCTAAAAGATACCAACAAATTTGCATAACCATATAAAGTATATTAAATTTCAGGCGAAGCTCTAGTAACATTTAGGACTATTTGAAAACTTAACTTCCATAATTTTGTTTGTTATGAATATATTGAAAGTTTAAATAGAAACTACAAAACAGTGATTTTAAAAATACGAATATTGTTAATAGGTTAGGTGTGTGAGTAAGGAAGTTAAATGGAGGCACACATTAGGCTAAAGAGAACCAGTATGTATGTGATTTTGAAATAAAATTAGTATAAATTATGACAATTGAATATACATTTTCTAGGAATACATGGAGACCTCTTTGTTTTAGGAAAATGGATTTGCGAGTTTTGTACATATTTGTATTTTTGGTATTAGCAGCCACTTGTGATCTCCTCAAAACTGCTAAAAAGAATCATATAGATCTTCCACAATGTGAAGTTTGCAAGTTGCTTGCAAACTCATTCAAAAAGGTATGAATTGTTACTTGTACTTAATACTACTGTTGTATTTTGTGCAATTGAATGAAGAGTTGTGTGTATTATTATTCTGCAGGGAATTGAGAGGACATCACGTGGTAATTTTGCTGGTGGGGATACTGCTTGGGAAGAGGAAAAATTAGGAAGTTATTACAGAAGTGAAGTACGATTAGTGGAAATTCAAGAGAAACTGTGTTTGGATGTACAAGAAGGAGAAAGTCAAGTAAGTGAGGTGTATGCTTTATAAAATGCACTAAAGTAAAATATCTTATTCAAGAGTGGAAAATATATATTTTCTCAGTTTGTGGTAATATTTATATTTATAATACTATTTTAATTCTATGGTCACAGGGTATAAGTTCTTAAGTAGATAAGTTTATTTAAAGACTTAAGAACTTGTATCCTGTGAACACAGAATTATTATTGTATTGTAAATGTTTAAATCAATTGCTCTTAAGTATCATCTTTATGCCATTTTTTATTTATTGACAAAAAAAACTTTTTAAAATACTTTTGTTTATTTATTTATTTATTATTGTCTAAACTGTGAAAACTGTATGTTGTATATGGGAGAAGTAGAGCTTCAGAGCCCCTATTTCAGTCTGTCCCTATACATGGTTGAAATGTGAATGAAGGTATCAACAAACGTGGTTGGCAACATTTGAAAATTAGAAAGGTTGTTCCATGTCAAATAAGTGCAAGTGTATCCATAGTAAGCAGAGAGTAGTTTCCAAATCCTGAACACTCCAAGGGCAACTTTTGATAATATACTATTTATTGGCGACCGCCAGCATAGATTTTACATTGAATAAAAATTTCCCAGGATTTTGATTTGTTGATCATTCATGTTTGTGTCATTGAAGAGAATTATCTCTGTTTGTTAAGATATAGGGACAAGTTGTTTGCATAGCGTCTAGTCGTTTAAGGGCAACTTTTAGTAATACACTATTTATAGTCGACCGCTGCCATTGATTTTACATTGAATAAAAGTTCCAAGGAATTTTATTTGTTGATCATTCATGTTTGTGTCATAGGAGAGAATCATCTCTTATTTTTTTGAGTTGTAGGGATAAGTTGTTTGCATAGCACCTAGTCTTTCAGTAAGTGTGAGTTAGATAAAGAAGTATTATTTTGAAACAATTGTTGATCGAATTATAATTGATACATATATCATCTGCATACATCATTTAGCATACTGCTGCTGTGAAATGCTATATGCAGCTTGCTGCTATATGCATACTGCATATCGCATTTGACTGAAGTATTGTGTGTGATCTTAAGACTAGGTATGAGATTTGTGTATTCTACTATGTTCTACGGTAAAGTTACAGGTAATGGATACTGGATGCAAATTCAACTAATAGCTAAGGCCTGTATAATGAATACTAGATTTCGTTGGAAATGTTAGTATACTAATATACACTTTGTTTTAATGACATTTAAACATCAAAAACTAAATTTGTACTTGACAAATAAAGGAGGTGGATGAAATTATCAGAGTCCACCTGTTCACCAAAATGTTATTGCTCCACAATTTCCTTTTTGTATGGAATTGTCAATTCACAAAAAGCTCATCATTTTGCTGCCTATTTCTTAATATAACAGAAACGAAGTATGCTGGACTGGAAGATGGTTATGGAATGTAAAGACCAGGTCCAATTCAGTAGGTAGCAAGTAGCATAAGTGTAGCCATTTTGCTTTCATATTATATTCAATCCCCTATTATTCTAGCAACTCCGATTACTCTATCACTCATGTATCAATTTTTGTATAAATGATTTTGAGGCAACTGTTTTGAGTATGATATTCATTGTATTCCTGTAGAAATATGTTATTTCCAAACAACATTAGTATAAAATTAAAAAAATATAATTCTGTAAGTGTGCATGTATTTTGTAATTCTGCAGATATGTAAACTCAAGACTTTATTATAAAAAATTGTTTCTATATAAGAAATATTGAAAAGGAAAGAATTGCAAGGAAAATACCAGTTTTGCAACATGCCTTGAGAGACAGGCACCTTTGAATGATTACAGTTCTAGTTAATTTTTATTTCGCCATTGGCTGGAAAAAATGTATGCGGTGTTAAGAAAAGAAGTTTATTTTATGAGAAAATTGTTTTTAAAATTTTATCACGTTTCTTGAATCAGTTATTGTCATGCTTTTTACCCCTGATGGCTAGTATTTAGAACATGTGAACGGAAGTATAATGTACATAGGTAAAGTTTTTAGGTGGGAATTTTCTGTAAAACCTGGAATGAGACTGTTATTTGAAATGTGACAATGTAATGCTATTTTTCTTGTTTGTGTTCTAATGCTTTTGATGCTAAATAAATCCAGTATTTTATGACAATTATGCTGAATCGTTGGATTAAAATATCCGATTGAAGGTAACTAAATTTTAACAGAATAAACATTTTTTAGTGACCTGTTAATCCACTGAATTTCCATCTTCAGATTTATTGATTCTGAAGGCTCCCAACCAAACCCATTTGTAAAGCTCTTGTTTATGTGACTCACTTAAATGTGCTATGTTTGTTTCAGTGTCATACCCTAGCTGAAAATTCTGAGTACCATGTGGAACATTGGTGGTTTAAGAAGCAAGATGAAGAACCCGATCTGGAGAAATTTCTCTGCATAACGGCTTTGAAATTATGTTGTGAACCTGGACGATATGGTTCTAATTGTGATCCTTGCCCTGGCTACCCTGATAATATATGTGGTGCTAAAGGGAAATGCAAGGTAAAGAAAATTTAATTAATATACAGGGTGAGTCACGTAACTTTAGTACTTCCTATAACTTTTGAATGGTTGAAGATGTTGAAATGCAGTTTTCACGAAAGTGCATGAGAAAATAGGGCTAATTGATACGTATATTCATTTCTATTTTAGCACTTGCATTTTATGAGATATTTGAGGTAACTTTGTTTTTTCAAATGGAACTATACATATTTTTTCAGTCTATCATAAAGAGCGTAAAAAGACGAATCCAATGATATACATAATGTCATATGTTAAATAAGGATTTTTTTGAGAAATTTTTATTCTTTTGTGACTAGTTCTTAACGGATATTTTGACTGTAACAGACCGCCACAGAAGGTCACGCAGCGCTCCACCAGCAAGCGCACGCTCGGGGAAGGGAAGGGATCTTAGTATTTCAAGATACACAACATATCCCACATATTCTGAACACTCCTATCATATCGAGGTGTCAAAGCTTCCTCGGTTCACCGTAGGAGGGGTCGAGGACGGAAGAAACGGTCCTACGCCTACAGCGCGGCGCATACATTGACAGCCTCTCCACGTGCGAAATACGAAGATAGGCATAGGTCATCTCTCAGGTCAGATGGTGATAGCTCGATGAAGGACACTAAGAAAAGGTTCTCTTCAATGGAATCAATAATTATTATTTCATAATTCAATTTTTACGAAGTTTAAATTATGCGAGGTTTTCATTTACATACAAAGTATGCAAAACGTAAACACCGTAACACAAACATTTACAATAACAAGAATACACTTTAATACAGTTGTTGCTGTGAGTCATCTTTTATTTTTTATTAATTTATATATTTGTTTATTTATTTATTACTTTACTTGTGTACGACGATATGTAATACTTCAATATTATGAAAGTAAAAGGAAACGTTTCATTATTATGCTAGAGATTATTTATTTTAAATCAGTTAATTAGGAAGAAATCTTTGCTCTACACTAAGCAGTTTTCATCATGAGTCTCTTCCAAGCTTTGGCCGGCTTGGACTGCTTAGGAGAATACTCTGTCCCTACGAGATACAAGAATCTCGTTGTCTCCCGCTGAGAAAGAGAATCTCCTTCGCCAGTGTACTCCCTTGGCCTTAGCTGGGCGCTTCCCCCTCCATGACCCTTCTCCCTTCTTCGGCCAGCGAGAATGATTCACAGGTCGAACGAGATACGAGAGACTGAATGCAGTTTTGTCCATCTCTAGTGATTACCTTTATTTACTATTGTTTACTATATTTTGGGAATATATTTTTATTTTAGTGATTAATTATTATCTTAATGGATGTTTCTATCCCTGTGTTATTATTCTATGCTTATCATTATTGGTTTCTCAGAATATGCAATATTCTTTGCACGGTCTGTATATATTCTTATTATGTTTTGTTTCAAGATCCCATTAATATCCTGTGATATAAAACCCCATTAACTGGAGTTGAAATAATAAACAATATTATTACAATACATAATTACGATAAATCCTTATTTTTAATCCTTCCATTTCTTAAAAAAAATCTGGAAATGGGGAAGGATGGAAAGCAGAGTTCAGGGAAAAAACTACAACAGTTTTGTGAATATTTGGGATATATTTTGTATATTGAAATACTAAGATCCCTTCCCTTCTCTGAGCTCGCGCTTGCTGGTGGAGCGTTGTGTGACCTTCTGTGGCAGTCTGTTAGATTCAAAATATCCGTCTGGTAAGATCTGGTTGCAAAAGAATCAAAATTTCTCAAAATATCCTTATTTAACATGACATTATATATATCATTGGATTCGTCTTTTTGATACACTGAAAAAATATGTATAGTTCCATTTGAAAAAACAAAGTTACCTCAAATATCTCGTAAAATACAAGTGCTAAAATAGAAATAAATACACGTATCAGTTAGCCTTATTTTCTCATGCACTTCCGTGAAAACTGCATTTCGACATCTTCAACCATTCAAAAGTTACAGGAGGTGCTAAAGTTACGTGACTCACCCTGTACATTGAATGTTCATAGCTTTTGGAGAGCTGGATTTGCAAACTAAAGACAGTGGGATTTACAAACTAAATTGAATTAGTCTTGAATCTTTCTTTTCATTTTTGTTTGTGGAAGTAAATTCTTGTTCCATTATTGTGTTAAACCGTTTATGCTCCTTTGTTGAGTTGGACTTGACATTGAAAAATTGGCCTTTGCTCTGATGTCAGGTTCCACTTATCATATATTTTTTGTCATTTTTTGAGCTCTCAAAGTTTTGCTTAGGGTGCACACGTGGAGGATGTCTGTCTTGTTCAGTGTTTTGCAATTTCAGATTGTTTGATAGTGTATTAGCCTATTAAGTGATTTGAGTCAGTTAAGTGTTCCCCTTTTCCCCCAAACTTATGTTGATAAATTAAATGGACACCTTCCCTAATTGCACTTGCTGTGACCATAGTTTTAAGAGGCTAGTGAGAAATCCTAATTCAGTTCCTCCTCCAGGATTTCTGTTGTATATGTTATAAATATTTAAAGTTTGTCCAATGGACATTAATATCTTTGTACACTTCTGTATTTATACACTCGGTTTTGTTCCTGGTAATATTTCTGCTCATTTATTCATTATTATTTATTCATATATCACCTTTTTTGTCATCTTTTAGTCACGAGCGCATTCTGTTGGTTTTCTTATGCTCACACAGGAGACAATTTCAAATACTGTGTGAATGCATGAAGTGAGTATCTATTACTCCCTGGTGCCTAAGCTCAGTCAGTGACATGTTTGGTTTTTCACATATCATCACATGATAACGGTTGCAGCATTTGTTGCACAATTTGCATTTACGCTGAAAATCTGGCTTGTGATGTTTTCTGTTACTGCAGCATCCATGATGAAAACCATGTACAGTGAATTGCATCATCAGATGTCTGAGTTCATAATTGGCTTGATTCCAGTCGGATGTTGTCATTGTATCTGTAGAGTAGAATTCTGTCCATATTAATTTCTTTTTCCTGCCGATTTCTTGCATTGCTTCTTTGTAAGCATTAGTGGACATGTAGTGCAGCTCAGTTGTTGTTGTTGTTGTTGTTGTATATTAGGCATTATTCAACAGAGATCACAGAGTGAGCAATGCAAAAGTTTATCATGTTTATTGTCGACATTACAGTTAGACAATTTAATAGATTATTCATGGGTTAGAAGTGTAGTGATAGGAACCATATTTTCTTTCTTGTGCCTTAAACTTAGAAATTGCCACTGCAAGCATGTCTTGTTGGCATGTCAATGGGGTTTAAATAAAGCTGATGGGAATGCAAGGCTTGAATTATTAGGAGTGTAAAGGGATAAAAGATTTCAATTTGTTTGCACTATGATAGACGTAGGCATTGAAAAAATGGGGAGAACCTTCTGCATAAACTACCATTTATTTAGTTGCCAGCTCATACTTTCTTGTATTATTGGTAACTAAGGTTCCCATGTGAGAACTCTTGCATGTTAAACCCCACCCTCTTCCCTAGCCTTCCATTTCCATATTAAGAGGGCAAGTTGTTAACAAAATGTTTTTAATACAGGTTTATTCAATATCACTGGCAGGTTCTTGGAACAATTCACAACACTTCCCTTAAAAACAACATTGGAAGAAATTATACAATCATCCTTGACAGTTTGCTTTCTGCTTTCCTTGATAGTCAGAAATGTTAGAAAAGCTTTTTACTCTTGTGAAAGATGCATAAAGTTGTGCGTGCAAAAATACAGGATTGGGCCATTGGGCCCTACTCTTTGTAATGTTTGAAATTGCAATGCAGTGAAGTATCGAGAAGTGCTGAACCAGCAAAAACGTAATAGAATGTCCAAGAAGATGCCATCCTGCAGATTAAGGTGTGAGTAACATTTCTTTGAGGCCTTCCAGGTTTTGTGGTCCTAGGGCCCTTTGTTTTCGATTTATATAACTATAACAATGCTGCCTGAGTGTTGCGGATTGATATGAATATTTTGAGCTGAGAATTCATTTGACATGAATATTTAGCCTTTTTTTCTCCAAACATATCCTTCATATTTTTTAAAGCTAAAGGCAACGTCTCAAGTCTCCATGAACTTTTCTTTCTTTGGGGGAGAGAAAGGAGAGAGAGAGAGAGAGAGAGAGAGAGAGAGAGAGAGAGAGAGAGAGAGAGAGAGAGAGGGAGAGAGAGATGTCTTCTCTCTCCTCTCTCATGTCTCCTCTCTCTCTCTCCTATCTCCTCTCTGTCTCCTCTCTCTCCTCGTATCTCTCTTTCTCTCTCTCCTTCTCTATCTCTCCTCTCTCCTTCTCTATCTCTCCTCTCTCCTCTCTCTCTTCTCTCTCCTCTCTCTCTCCTCTCTCCTTCTCTCTCTCCTTCTCTCTCTCCTCTCTCTCCTCTCTCCTTCTCTCTCTCCTCTCTCCTTCTCTCTCTCCTCTCTCTCCTCTCTCTCTCCTTCTCTCTCCTTCTCTCTCTCTCTCTCTCCTTCTCTCTCTCTCTCTCTCTCTCTCCTCTCTCTCTCTCCTTCTCTTTCCTTGTCTCTCTCTCCTTTCTCTCTCTCCTTTCTCTCTCTTTCCCTCTCTCCTCTCTGTACAACTTTTACCCCAGCAAACCGCCCAGCTTTGTCTTTTGGTTACTTCAGGACGATGGAAAAATTATTGAAAAGCAAATGCGCATCCAGACACCCAACCGGTTCTGGATGCGCATTTACAATCGGGGGTTTGAGATCGCTCAGTTGTGTAAGTGGTACGTACAGGGTCAGAACTCGTCACTATGCAGTGAAGTCACTTCATCGTCAACTTGGAACTAGATTAAATAAAATTAAAAAAAAAATGTTTTAACTTTCAATTTCCTCACAGACCCATACCCTTCCCTCTTAGTTTTAATTAATCATCAGTTCAGGTTCATTCAGTCATAAATCAGCATACAAAATATAAGCTTTTTATTTCCTCTCCAGAATACTGCTGACCAACGTTCCCTTCACCAGGAAAATCCCCCTCTCAACATGCAATCCTTGTCTTCCACCCCACCCCACCTCGATCTTCCGACCTCCCCGGCACCACTATTATCCTCGACTACTAACGCATTGCGTATCATAACTATACAAGAAAGTTTTCTTGAAATCCTAAACAAGATATCAACATATTAATTAACACTGTCAATCAAATGTCCAAAATTGCTGGATGGGAACGCAGGTTTGCAAAAAAAAAAAGAAATTGATCATTTTGCAATTTGCAATTTTCCAAATTCCTGAGGTTTTAATGAAAATCCAACCCACGCAAAATTATTAAGTGAACTTTGCTCTATTTAAGTATTAATTAAATAAAAATTTTTTTAAAGAAAGAGCAGCTATTTTGAGAAAATCTGGTTTGCATTTTTTAAAAAAAAATAATCGTGATTTCACTCAAAATTACATTAAAAATAGTCATGTCTTCAAAATATTGTAACGTCTAATTTTGAAGAACAGATTTCATTAATGAAAAGTCTCAACATTCATTAATATTGTTGTTAGGAGAGCATTAAAAAAATCTAAACTTTTGCAATTTACAAAAGTTTGAAGGTTTAAATGAAAATTGAACCTGCACCATTTTTATAAGCTATATATTTGAGAAAGTAAAAACTGCATGTAGGAGCAAGAATAATTTCCTTTTTTGGTACTTGGGAGTCGCATCACATGTTTTTCTGTTAAAAAATTGGTACTTTTTCCTCCAGCATTACATAATCTTATTTATTTTACAAGTAATATATAAGAAATTACAAGCTTCGGCCATGTATAATCAGTGAATCTGATGTCTAATTCTGGTCACTCTAAAAACTGTTGTTCTCAATGTATTTAAGATGAGAAATTATTTTTGGAAATGTTTTTAGTGTGTTTTTGATAGCATGTAGGTAAACCCACCAATTAAGATTTTAAAATATTTTTTATAACAAAAGAATGATTATTTTTTATACAAACCTACAGGTTTTTTCTGCTGTTAATATAATTTCACATAGTCATCAGGTCACTGATTATTTAACATTATGAATAAATTAAAGAATTAAGCTCTGACTACATTGTGCATACACTTCAGGTGTATGTGACCTGTGATTTAAACAATACATGATAAATCAGAGATGTGTAAAAGTTGAGTTTGTGCAATTTTCAGAGAGTAGTCACTCTGTTGGAGCACATTTGTCACTTCAGTAACATTCAATTTCTGATGGAACTTTTTAAATAAAAATATTCATACATGTTTTGATGACTAAAAACCCATTCCTTCCTGACAAAATATTTAAAAAATATTTAAATTAATTATAAGCAAAATTCTCTACATTTGGTAACATAAACAATGCCACCAATTCATGTTTTAAAAATAAAATGAATTTAATTCGACTTAAAACTAAGAATTATTGAAATGTGTGTTTCTGCCAACTCTCTTTTTCACTTGCATTGCATTTCTCATAATACTGATTTGTAAAATTCCGAAAAAGGAAAATTATGATTACACAAATGCTTTAGCTCTGTATCATCAGTTAAAAGGAGCTAGACAATTTCTGCATGCTTTTTACTTTCTCGTTTTTACTTTGTAAGAAGAGAAAGTATTGTAATCATATGCTGGAAAACCGCGAATTTTCAACAGAAAAACTCTTATTGTTGGACCCTGATAATGAAATATATGAAGATGATAAAGTGGATAAATTTTGTTCCTATATATAGTAAATTACTTCCTATATATGTAGTGAGAATTCATGTTTTATGGGTCCTCGACGCCAAAAAATTGATTGACGGCAAAACGTATGCCTGTTCGTTTGTCTGTGGTCAAAGCTAGCATCAAAACCATTCAGCCGATTTTCTCCAAAATTGATATTCCTGGATCAATTTAAAGGAACTTAAGGCTCACTGATCAGGAAAAGGATATTTTGATTTTGAGGGTACTGGATGTGAAGTCTCAACATCTTTAAAATTAAGAGAGTTGTGCAAGTCTCATTTTTGTTGAAATCCCTGATTGTTTGAGAATTGTAAAAGTTTACATTGTTCTGGTATCTTTCTACAACTACAATATTGAAGATACAGATATTTTTCCTGAATTAAATTTGTTCTCTAAAGATATCTTGATATAAGGTCATGTATGATTTTTTGAAAATACAAGTAGTGAAATGGCTCCAAATTTTTTCTTTCAATTTTCTTCTTTTATCTATCAAAAAACAGTAAAAAAATGTATTGCTAGTCTCATTTCCAGTGAAGTCTCTATACTTCCGAAAATAGGAATAGTTTAACATTTCGCAACTACAAAATTGAAGATAGAGATTTTTGTCTTCAACAATATACGTTCAAAAAAATCATTTTTTTTTTTTTAAAGGTCATGTACATTTTTTGAAAAAAGTGAGTAGTTTTCTCCTAATTTGTGCTTGAAATGAATGCAGTTTTTAAAAGAAATTTTTTTTTACGTGTGTAGTACAAAAGAACACTTTAAAAAATGGCATATGTCTCATTTTTGTTGAACTCTGATTTTTTGAAAATTGCAAATTTAGAAATAATGCCAGAAATTATGTGGATTTGAATGTTTACAGTTAAAACAATATGAAGTAACTTTGCTAGACTTTGAGTGTGATGTAGAATCTAGATCTTCATTTACAATATCACAATATCAATGAAATGTTTCCTCGTGAAATAGTTCTGGAAATAAAGTGGGTTGAGAACTTAATCCCTGATCCCCCGATGATGATCTCTTTTATATATCTACTAAAGCGGGGTAACAAAGTTTAAGTTGTATGAATATTTTTTTTAATTGTTTGCGCCCTTCAATTGACTATTACTTAAATGCAATGATTGTTTTTGATCTCTTAACTTGATTCACTGATTTTGTTTCTGCCAACTCTCTTTTTCACTTGCATTGCACAAAATTCAGATTTTGCCAATATGTGGGAAACTAAAATAAAGTGTCAAAGGCACTTCCAGATCATCCAACAGTTTTCTCTTGTTTGATGAAAATGTACTTGCAAGGACCCAGGAGAATATTACAAATATATTTTTTTGTGATGCTGTTATAGCAAAGTGAAATATACAGTTTCTAGGGAGGCAAAAGAAGAGAGAAGATTGATGAAAATTGCAAAGAAAGAAGAAGAAACAAAAATTATCAAGATTTTTGAGACATTTGATTGTACTACTTCTAAAAGAAACAATTGAAGGAACAATTTTTGTAAGAGGAAAACCAAGAAAGAAGTTCTTGGGTATAAAGATGAGGTTTGAGGGATGTGAAGTACCGAGGAGGGCAGTATTGTAGCTAGTAAAATGTGGAAAGACTAAGCATAGTCTTTTGTGCATCAAAGAGTTCTAACAACCAATCTTTTTTTGTCAGATCTATTTCCCCACACATTTCCCACATGTGTAAATTCATACTAGCTTAGCTGATTTTGCTAAGCTGCTTTGCTGATGCTGCTTAGCTAATTATATGAGTGTTAAGTAGTCAGTCGGTAATGTGTTTGTATGTAGTATTTGTTACATTCTGTGAAATGTAATAAACATGACATTCATTGCTGTTATCTTCTAGGGTACAGGAACACGAACTGGAAATGGTCAGTGTGTATGCAACACTGGATATGCTGGGAAGTTGTGTGATCGGTGTGCAGTAAATTATTTTAATACTAGTGACAAGGATGGCAAAATTTCTTGTTCCCTATGCCACAAATCATGTCTGTCTGGATGTACAGATGGTTCTCCAAAAGGTATGGCAAATGCAAAAATTCTAATAAATTAACAGGTAGTAATAAAACATTTACTCAAGATATTTTAACTTCAGTTGTCTCTGAAGTTGTATTTAACATGGTATGTGGTATGTCATGGTGTTAATACTAGTCTTACTCTTGAGGTGAAGGATGCAAAAGTGTTTATATTGAAATATTTTCAGTCGTAAAACCTGGAATTAAAAGAAGAAATACTTACTACCTATTGTGATGACTTATCCCCATATTAAAAAGTAGTAATACTATCTTGTTTATAGATGCTAAAACATCAGTTTTGTCCATCAAGGAGAAAAACTAATTAAACATTTTGCTAATTTTTCCTATATATAAATAAAGCATTTTCCTTTTCTTTAGACTCTTGAGAATTGAAAATATTTGTTGGTAGTTCTCCTTCCTCCAATGGATTATGTAAAGTTCATGTGTAATGAATTCCTGTATTTGGTCTCTTCTGGGATCATACATTTTTTGCATTACTACAATTTGCTATTAGTATATGACTATGAAAATGCCTCAGCTACGGATATGAGTTATAACTAGTAATGATAGATGAATGTAGATCACCTTAGAAAAAAAATTAATGCATATTCACACATACCGTATTCAAAAATGCAGTTATCTGTCTGTTTGGATACATTGTGAATCATAATTTTTTTATTGCTTCAGGGTGTAAAGATTGTAAACCAGGTTGGCAAATGGAGCCATCCATTGGCTGTGTGGATATTGATGAGTGTAAAACCTCTAAGAATGTATGCCAAAGCAATGAAGTGTGTATCAACAATGAAGGATCATTCATTTGCCGAGGTATGTGTGTGATGGATAAAAGAATCATGAATATTTTTATGGTTAAGTATGTTTACTTACAAAGGAATCTAATCAAATGGTAGTTTTATATAATGGTTGCAATTTATGAATTCAGATTAATAAAATAAAATCTTCTCATTGAAAATAGTTATTTTGTTTTTCAAAACTTTTTCATAATAATCAGTACACTTTTGCATGTGTTTGAACCAATTGTCGTAGTACTTTTTCCATTTTAATTGAGTTATCTCCAAATCAAACATTTTGGAGTTGAACTAATATGTATTAACCACTTTTTTTTGTAGTAAATAATGGTTGGCAAGACCAGAAATGTAGTGTATGTCTAGTTCTGTGCACCAATTGACACTAGCTTTTTTATATTTTATTGATTTATATTTTTTTGAGTGATTGTTAAATCATGTGTAACTTAAATTATGTGGACCTTTTTTAAATTCATCCGGTTGCAAACAATTGTCACAATTGAATTCACTGAACCAGTGATATACAGTGGTTTTGATGGTTCTTCATCACCAAAAAGTGAGTTGATCACTTTTGTTGAGGAGTACACTGTTGTTGAAATAATCGATATTGACATTATAAAAACGTTGCATGTAAAATTTCTATTTTGACAGATGAAATTTTAAAGTTGCTCATCAAGACAAATAATGTGTGTTAAACAAAACTTCCTGATTGAGTATTGTCAAAAAATGTCTAACATTACTATATAAATGTTGGATGGAAACTAGCAACACCATTGTTGCCAATTCTGGATACATAAATATCAGCCTTCATATTAGTACATAATATCAGTTTCATTAGTACATAATAATGAATATTTGAATTAATGAATTTGTGACCCAATAGGTTTTTACTTCCCTGACAAAATTGCTTTATTGGACTTCTCCATTTCATATCCATTTTTCATCTTTTCTCCCTCTCCGTTTTCCCTCCTTTATATTTGTGAGTACTACAGTATATCGAAATACTGTATAGTATTTTACCTTTTCCTCTTTATTACAGCTTATTAGACATCAGCATTGCTGTTGGACAGAGTTTCTGTTCTTATTTTAAAGGCATCTTTCCCATATGTGTTCTGATTTCTTTTGTGTGAATTTATGGATGTTGAATAATATAAACTACAATATTTTAGTATGTGATTGTGTTTAGTATTTATTATATGATTAAGCAGCCTACCAGAGGCTCCAATTCAGAATATTGATATCTTCTGTAGTGAATTGGACTATCTGAAGCTACGTAGCTATATGAAGATGATAATTCGTCCTTTTCATACAGCTTTGTCGTATGTGGAGTGATCTGGGGATATGACCGCTGGCCCTCTTTCTACTGGCAGGCATTGGCAAACTGTAGCCAAGATAATGTGGAAATTTTGTTTTTAAGAGTTTAGATAATTGAATATTATCTGTAAAATGTATAAGAGAGTTGATGTCTGCAATGTTCAGGATGCTCTTCCAAAAACTGTTGAATTTATATTTAAACCTATGTTTTCCTTTGTATCCATACATATACTCTGACAATAGTGGCTCAGGACATCAACTGATGTCTCTGCAGTGCCTTTGGCACTCATTTGTATCGTAATGTCCTAGGTCCTAGGTTTCGAGTCCTGGCAGTGGCAGGATATTTGACACTAGCTAAAGCTAGGTTGAATTCAGCTGCTGTCTGGAGAATTCTAGCAGCTGGCTGTTCTGATCAGTAGTTTTCTGAGGTTTCTCCTATCAATACCAGGCAAATATTGGAGCTGTACCTAACAAATAGGCCACAGACCGTGCACAATCTTTTCTTCCTCTTCCTTGTCCTATCCTCATTTGTTATTTACACACACACTTACAGGCAGTACACTATACTGTACACATTCAGTACATGTTGGGAGCTTAGAATTTGTTCTCGTTGATGCAGTGTCATGCTGGTGGGAGATACGTGGTTGGGGAAAATCTTGCAAGCTTACATAGGTGTGTTGGATTTCGCCAGACAGTAGGGGAAGATCACCGCCTCCTCCCATGTTAATACAATGCACTACATTTATGGAACTAGTGATCTTAGCAGTTAATGGTCTTGGAATCGGTAATCAATAATCAATAAAAATAAAAAATAAAATTTACATGTATACTACTTCTACATATTACACATTAATTAACACATTTCTGTTGGGAATTGGAAGTAATGTTCCACTTTTTACTTTCTCGTGTACATATGTATATACGGGAGTAATGTATAGAAAGTTATGTAAGGCTGCAGAAAATCTATTTCGAGATTTCAACAGAAATACACGTTTGGCGGTCCCTTGATACCGAAAAAATGTTTTTGTTTGTTTGTTTGTTTGTTTGTTTGTTTGTTTGTTTTTTCGTTTTTTTTTTCCTTTCTTTTTTTCCCCCCCAAAATGTCCATTCGTCTGCCCATCTGTGAACACTAGTAGCACAAAACAACATGTAAGATCTTCTTCAAATTGAAGAAACCTCCTGTCTATCTGGCTCTAGCTGAAGCTTTGAAATTTTGAAAAACATTCTTTACAATTTGGGGGTACTTAAGTTTTCTCAAAACTCTCACTCCAAATGTTTTCTTTAAATTTCTTGTAAGAATAGAGTAAAATACACTTACAAAGGTAGCACAGTTCTGATTTTGATGTTAACTCTGAATTTTCGAAAATTGCAAAAGTTTGAATTTTTTTTCAGCATTTTCCAACAACTACAAAATCGGAGACTTGGAAAATTGGAGAGAAATTTGATGCCCATAAATAGTTCTTTCATGAAGGTCATGTAGACTATTTTGAAAATTTTAGTAGTTTTCGTGCAATAGAGCATGAAATATTTGCAGTTTTAAAAAATAACAGAAACAAGATTTTCTCAAAAACGGCTTCAAATATGTTCTTTAAATTTTTGGTAAGGGTAGTATCAAATGTACCCTATCTAATGACATAAACGTTATATTGCTCTATTCTTTTGTTTTTTCAAAAATTACAAAAATGTAATTTTTTGACTTGTCTCTCACGATGGTAATATTTACATTAGAGGCGATTTCTTCACATTGTTAGATTTATGAGTACATGTGCTTTAAATAATACCAAATAAAGTTTCTTGAAAACTCAACAGTTTTCTGTAAAAAATGAGCTCAAAATTCCGCATTTTCAGAAACACTAAAATGTCATTTTCTCAAAAATTGCTCCAAAATTTTTCTTCAAATTTTTCCAATGGATAGTGCTAATTTGCACTGTTTAATATGACATGAAATTGATTTTGGTGTATTCTTTTGTTTTTTCAAAAATTATACAAATGTAATTTTTTTTTAAATAGCTCTCATGCCGTTAATATACACATTTCTATCGATTTGTATACATTTTTAGATTTGTGAGTGGAAGTGCTTGAAAGGGCTTCCAATGAAGTTTTTCGAAGACTCAATATATTTCTGTGAAACAGAGCTTCAAATTTCGCATTTACAGTAATGCGTAATCGCCATTTTCTTAAAAACGGCTTCAAAATTTTCAATCAAAATTTCTATTTTGGTAGAGGTTTTACTATTCTTTGATATTCTTGGAGTAATATTTCGGTTCTACTCTTAAGAAACCGAAAAGATGAGAAAGTGTCAAGAAAATGTACAATAGATGGCAGCTGGCCAGAAAATGGAGCAAGACCTTAAAGCCAGTCCACACCGAGGAAATTAGTAAAATGATGAGATGATGAATGATGAGAAATGATGAGCTATGAGAAATTCTGTGCCATTCTGTAGCACTTCTAATCAAGTCTATGAAAATGTAGGTAACTAAGTGTAAGATTTGTGAAATAGTTAAATCATCTCCATTTTTGTAATTGGAATATTAATCACATTATGATTAAAGGGTATAGTAAAATAAATTTGTGGATTTAGCTCTTCACTAATTTTCTTCAAAAACTTTGTTCCATTTTTATTTACCCATCATTCACACAAAACAAGAGAAGGAATGCAAGAAAAAATCCCATTAACCAAAGTATCAGGACCTGTCGAGGTGGGTCGGTCTGTGTCCTGATGGGGGATGCAGGGAGGGCTATCAGGTATTCCTTTCTTTCACCAGTCATTTTTCTTCCCATTGTTCATTATCGTTCTGTTTCTTT
>BLKR01016558.1:0-24809 GCA_011170035.1 Teleogryllus occipitalis | reverse complement strand
GTACAGTACTGGAAACATAAATTGATCGGGGCCGTCTGCGGCTATGTTCAGCTTTTGCACGGCTTGGACAGCCCTTGTCATGACGAAACGTCCCAGGCGGAGCCTCAGAAACCATCGTAGCCAATCTCAACGTAGGGGGGAGTGCCCTAACAAAATTACGTCGTAGAAAATGGCTAGTTCAGTTGTGCAAGTATTTTCAAATAAAAAAATACATGGAATACAAAAATACCTACTTGTATGAACGTGAAAGTAAATTCATTGAAATATATATGAACACATAGCACTTAACCACTGTTAATTCAATTCTTTTTGAAGAAATTACATTGATATCAGATAAAATAACACTAATTTTAGAACAATTATTTTCTTATAGACATTTTAATTCCATTACTATTGTCCATACACAATTCATGAACTTTATCAAATGACCAATTTACTACAGAATTTTGCGATATTTTACGATTATAATTGCATATTTGCAATTGTTCTTATGTATATTACTTTTGAAAATAAGCAAAATACTGCATTTTTCGAATCGTTAGAGGATTTCTAGGGAACCATTTCAATAAAAGTAAAATTCAAAGACCAACTGTATATTTATCATTAAAGTAACAATTAAACCAGATATTTAGTTATTAATTTGCATCTAATGTCAAAATTGTATTTTGCTATCATCAAATCAGGGACAATTTGGGGACATTCCCCGGCAAGAATAGCGCACATTTCGGATTTGTTTATAACATTTTTAATTATTGCAAAATTGTTAATTCGCAGTTTTCGGTTCTGGGACATCAAAGAACCCATCCCACTTTAGAATTGCAAAATTTGGAAACTGTTTATAAACTTTTAAATTTTTCAAACAAAAGTATTGCTTTTTTAAAATTGCCTTTAAACGAGATGCAAAATTCCGCAATCCGATTGGCGCTATCGTCTTTCGTTTTCGAGATACGTAATTGTTTATAAGAAATTAGCACGTCATGACAACTATTTTTTTGGCAGTTCCCACGCAAGGCTTTTTCTTACGCAGTTCCCACGCAAGGCTTTTCTAAAAGCCGTTTTGCAACGGTTCGCTTAGTTTCTCCGGCAAATACATTTGAAGTTCCTAATGGGGGTGGAGGGGACAAGCGGCCACAACGCTTGCATATATTGCAATGAACATTGTTGCTGGTTAGATATTCCTGGTTTTCAGCTCTCTAATTTTTCATTTTTTTCTAAATACTTAAAGTTCCATTTGTTTAACCATTACAGCATTAATTTTAAAATACTACTCGAGTCGGCTACCGAACAATCTTCAACTTGGGAGCAAGAGAGAGTCATCAATTGGCTTCCAGAAATACCTCCCGGTGAAAATTGCGTCCTTCCTCCCCACGTTTCAAGACGAAATAGCTTGTAAGCATAAATCGTAACACTCGGTTTCCAATGGAGAAAGCCTTTATTCACCTTCATATGAAGCCAATTCTTTACATATAAAATTGTGGAAATGTTTTAAATTAAATCTACAAGAAAACATTAATTTTGCATTAATTGTCTTAACGTATAAATATAGACATTAAAGCTTCCAGCTGTTCAGTGTTCACACGTTCCAAATACGAAATACATTGTTATAACATTCACAATTTCATTCTAACCAGTAAGTCTGCTGCCTTTAGAAGCATGGAAAATGTGAAAATGTAATAATACTGTTGTAATAGAGTATTGACATCTGTAATTGAAGAAATGTTAACGTACGTATGCAGTTAGGTAAATCTCAATGAAGGTGCAAAGTTTTCAAATAAACATGTTTTTAAAATTCAATTATTCCAAGTTCAGAACTATTCGTGGAAGCATTCTTTTTCCATTCGACACTAACAAGACAATGCTTTTTGACACTAACCTCAGAATCTATGTGGATTGTTTGAGGTCATCGCTTATCGCGTCAAAATCATGGAAATTTACAAGCCTTCGAAATACGTATATGCCGAGGTCATCTTAATGAAACACAGAAAATCTCTGAGCATATGAAAGAATCAGTCGTCATTTCAACAACGAAACTACTACGACATAATAAACATAATATCCTCAATTTCATTTACTCATTGTGTTCTTACCGAGCATGCTCCGTGTCTCTGAGTAGAAACCATTAACATAATCGTTAAAACTAAAAATAACGATTTAGGATAAAAATTTAGGATGAAGTTCGTCTCCTTATAATTGTTTGTGGAAAGTCATATCAGGTTAGTATTATTGTCAATAAAATTGTAGTTTTATTTAATTTGAAATAACTGCTTGGAAATATTGGGGTGTAATTAAGAAAATATAGCTACTCGAATTTGACGCTATGAAAAGTAAACATTTTGAGGTTTCCACTACAAGATGTATTTCGTCATCCTTATTCATTCTCTCAGAATACTACAATCACTTTCATTAATCATCGATCATGTTACATAGGGTTTCTACTGTTTATATTATACCGGGTGTCCCACCAAATATGCACCACCCCCATAACTTCTAAACGGTTCAAGGTATCGAGTTGCAGTTTTCGCTGAACAATACAGAATCATGGGGCAAGTAACATGCCATAGAGAAATCGTCTATAATAGTTTTACTTTTTGAGGAATTTAATCATCTTTGATTTTTGTTGACAATGGAACTATATATTTTTTTCATCAGCAATGCATAGATCATGAACATTGGAATTAAGTGATGTATCATATGTTAGTATTTTAAGAGTAATTTGAGTTTAAAATTAGATTTTTTGGCATCAGATTTTCAAGTAAACGGGCAGCCTTTGCAACAGTCGCCGTTTTGGGAACGTTGATACTGTTTTGTGGACAGGAGTGTGAGAGGGATGGCCGTGCAGGATGAAGGCGTAACCGCAGATATTCATGATCTTGACGTGAAAAACATATGAACAAACATCAATTTTATCGATCAGAATGAGAGATTTTTCCCATTTGTTCATCTGAGTTTAGCTTTTCTTCTTCTGAAATTCCAAATCAACGATAATTGAAAAGAACGAAATAAAAAATATTGTAGCGAAAACGATAATAATAATAATAATAATAATAATAATAATAATAATAATAATAATAATAATAATAGTCATTTTTAAACGTACAAAAATCGAACTCAGTCCAGAAACAAGCCATCATTTTAAAACATGGGAAGCGAATGAGTTCTTAAAGATTTTCATTGTAATATCGCGTCAGTAAAAATTAATTCATCAAAAAATAGATAGGTAGACATTTTTTCTTATTATTCACGGTAATTAAACTTCCTTTTTAAACACGTACTACCAGAAGAACAAAGCAATAAAAAAATTGAAATACTCTTGACAGTTCTATCAGTGTAATTTTACCAAACAGAAATGCATATCTGCATTCGCGACTTCTCATTCTGATTAGAGCGTTTCTTATTTTATAGCGCCAAGTGCTGCCACAAACTTGAAAATGCAGAAGACGGAAGTGCACTGTTTTTTGTTGTTTTTTTTTCGAAATCAAAGATGATTGAATTTCTGGAAAATTAAAAATATTATAGACAATTTCTCTACGGCTTGTTACTTGCCCCATAATTACGCATTGTTCAGCAAAAACTGCATTTCGATATCCTGAACCGTTTAGAAGTTATGGGGGTGGTCCGTAGTTAGTGTGACCCCTGTTTATGTAATAACATTACAACTGCATTCTGACGGGCAATTCGGGCTCTGTAGATGGTGTTCTCTTTTGCGTGTAACCTACTCTGTGGTGTGTGAAAGTGTATTTATTTATATATTTATTTTTACTTTCTCGTAAACATTCGGAGTAACAAAAGTAATATTTAGAGAGGTATGTATGTAATGTTGCAGTAAATCGATGTCGAGATTTTAATGGAAATACACGTTTTGGGGTCTTCAGTTACCAAGAGAGTCTTGTTATTATTTCAGAACGTCCGTCTGTCCGTCCCTGTGTCGCCTGTTCCGCCTGTCGGCTGGTCTGTCTGACTGTCAGTCTTTTTCTCTGTGAACACTAGTGTGTAAACTATTCGTAGAATTTTTGTCAAAATGAATTTTCCATTAACGATCAGTCCCGTATTTAGTTTAAAATCACATGTCTGAAAGTATAATTTTATACTCAAAATACTATCAAAACATTAACGTATGTTACATCAATGCATTCGTCTCTTTATGATTATATATCGCTAGTGAAAAAATGCACGGTTCTATTTAAAACAATTAAATTTCTCGAAAACTAAAAATATTTCGAATTATATCTCTACCACACATTACTTCCCCTATGATTTCGCATTGTTAAGGGAAAACTGTGTTTCGATATCGGGAACCGTTTAAAAGTTATGAAGTGGCCCATAGTTGTATAATTTGTATAATTCTATTTAAAGAAAATTTTCATTACGAATTTTTCTATTTTCCAATTAATAAGCGCTTTTTACAACAGTTATTATGTTTTATTTAATAGAAACCTCATAAAAACATTCTTCTCTTTTTAATTTTGAACATAAATAAATAACAACTCTTAAAGTGTAATACATTAACCCCAATTTTCTACTGTATAATATTAGCCCCGACTGATCTTTATAACATTGTCGAAAAACAATATGAACGCTAGAGATTTTTATTTAATGAAATCTCTTTTTAAAAATAGATCTTGTATTAAGATAAATTGAACACCCTGTTTTTTTTTTAAACTGCAAATGCTTCACTTTCTTTTCACATCGGAAAGGAGGTAGTCTTGCCGTGTACCTGGTGGTGAGGGGGAACCGTGTCAGGTGAGTTAACTTTAAAGACCCGAGTTCGAATCCCGACGAGTAGAAAATATTTTCTGCTGCAGTAGGTCTTTTTTTGTTTCTTTTTTGCAGGTTCACATAGTCCGTATTGAATATTGCATAGCAATTACGAATAATAGGTGAAAATATATGCTGTTGAGGCAACACTTGTTTTGAACATAAAACACTTTCTAAATAGTATGTATAGTAAGATAAACTTTATTTAGGTGAGTAAACTTAGACCATTCACCTTGATTCTCTAAATTAAAACTTGACGTAACTGAGAACAGTGTCGTCATAAGAGTTATTATGATACATATATCCTTTATTTTTAAAATCTTAGGCCCCGAAACGCGCCTCAAATTAATTATTAATAGAATAGCAATAGCTATTTATATATAATATAATTCCATAATTATTTCCAAAGAAACGGAACGCCGTTCCGTCGCGTACCAACAGAAATCAAGCCTTTTATATACAGGATATTCGGGGAAGAAATGTCGAATCTTCGAAAAATAGCTGTTAAGACAATTTTAAGTTTATTTTGTCTAATAAACTACACGGATATTCCAAATGGCTAAGCCGCAATAAACATTCAAAAGTTGGTTTGGATATATGTTTTCTAGGCAACTATTTGCGTTGCAGAAGCATATAAACACTTCATTAATATCTAAATTGTTTATGATTAACAAAATAAATGAATACATTTGATCAGAAAGAAAAATTAACCTAGAAATAAAAAAGCACCCAATTTTCACAGTTCGACTGCTTTTTTATTTCTCGGTTATTTTTTTCTGAACTAATATAATAATTTATATTGTTAATAATAAACATGTTACATCTTTCTGGTCTGTTTATATGATTCTAGAATGCAAAGTTTTGCGTAGAAATCATATTTTCAAACCAACATTTGCGTGTTTATTGCAGCTCAGTTATTCAAAATATCTATGTAGTTTATTAGACAAAATATGATTAAAATTGTTTAAACAGCTTTTTTCAAACTTTCGACGTTTCCTTCCCCGATACTCTTTATATCCATGCTTCTTTAAAACCAAAAACAATAATTTGCGTACTGCAAACAAATTAATTAAATTCATGGCAGTAGAACTGTTAACATAAGTACTGTCACACATCTTTCGCAGGATAAGGAGTAAAATTTAAAGAAAAATTATAGTTCACATGAATTTTGACAAATTGAGTCTTACTTTCTATGATATTCAAATGGTAACATTATATTACAATATTCAATTGGTTAACAATTTCGGCTAAAGAGTCTTGTTTGATAATTCTCCAATTTCGTATTGTAATAAGATATCTCATGATACTCATGTCGTAAATAACTATTTGACAACTATTATGTTTAGTGTATGTGTCTAGCAGGTTTTGTATTATCCTGGGAAACTGGATCATACGAATCACGTTTACTACGTTATTCACACAGGAGCACATGAATCTCAAAAAAGTATTTAATAATATAATCCTTGCTGATGAATCAACGTTTTATTGATGGTTTTAATTTTGAAAATTTTCATTAGTTTGGATGTTTAAATATAGGTATCACATGTAATTACATGCCTGTTAAACACGATAGCATTATATGAAGCAAGAAACATTGTTTTTCATTTGATCATTCAACTTCATCAATAACTCAAAATTACTTTTAATTTTCTCTGCTTATCAGTTTTTTAATCTCAGATCTTCGATGAAGACATGAATCAAATAACATCGTAGATATTTGAGTGTTTTAAAAATAATAACGTGAATAAATGCTTATATTTATTGAATTGGTTTTATAATAACCTGTAAAAACATGGGTTTTCTGTTGGTTTTCGGGATGTTGAAATCATTCAAATAGTAAAGGCAATGTTAAGCTGGTGACCTTTAACATTGTTTATTTGATATTTTTCTTAGGGATAGTTTATAATGGTTAAACGTTTTCAAAGAGTGCACATTAGATACCTCGAATGGCCCGTTTCCGTTGAATAAACCGCTACGTTCTCCCTGTACAGATGGTCGTGCAAAATTCAATGTTTTGATAGATTCGTAGAATGGCGGCCAACAAACCACTTTCGAACTCTGACGATACTGAAATGTAGTCTGTGTTGGGAAGGTCATATCACTTGACCACCAAGTTCGTTCTATGTATTTTCACTGGGAAATGCTAGAGCATTGATATTTACTAAACTGTAAACAAAAGCTAAATCTCCTTGAATTGTTATAACATCTGCTTTGCTTTCTTTTAGTAATATCAACTCGTTTTACCAAATACGTGAGTTTGTTATATTTTTACACGCTACAATTATTTAATTTTACAAGTATTTATTTTTAAGCATTTAGGAATTCATGAAATTTCAATGAAACGTTCGCCAATCTAAAACCCTTTTAAATGTATATTAAATATATTAATGTTGTTTAAAAATATGTATTAACAATGCATAGATTTAGCACATAAAGCTCTGATTTGAATATTATACAATGAAATCATCAAATTAACAGTTTTAGAAAGGAATGATAAATTGTATTGAAAATATTAACTTAAAGTTTATATACGTTTATTTAGAAATTTCTATACTTGTGTAAATATTGTGATGTGTGATTCTACTCATGTGATCTTTCAAAACACAAAATTGAATATTTCTGTATTTGAAAACCTTAACACTACATTCATCCAATTCAGTGCAGTTTATAGCAAACAGCTAAGCAATATGTTTCCCTATTTTTTAATGGTAATGGTTAAACAAGAGGAACAAATAGTTTCTGACTCTCGGTGTTAACAGGGGACTTAAGAAAATTAATAATACAGTTATTCGGTTGCTCAACATCCCTTTGATAGAAAAACAGAAACAATTGTTTGGGCGTAATGCACCTTGAAAAATATTTTTTTATAATCAATTTCTTTCCTATTTGATAAATATCTCGACTTGCAAATTGTAGGACTTAAAAGAGAATATAAAAACCAAATAAAAGTTATGCTCATACTCGCCGTAAAAATACGAATTTAGCATAATTAAATTGGCCACAGAATTTGTTTACAAGCAAGTGCATTTTAAGCGTATGTGGCAGGCAAAAGCGCGGCATTGGAGAACTGTTTTTTCAGTATGCCCATCCCACGCTATTCTGCTAGCGCGAATGAATTAAGCGCAAACAAATGGGGTCTACTAAGATGTTAATTTCTTATAAACAATTACATATATCTCGAGAACGAGATATAATAGCACCGAACGGATTCCGGAATTTTGCATCACATTTAAACGCCATTCAGATTAGACAATAAAAAATTTTGCAACAATTGCAAATTTATAAACAATTTCCAAATTTTGCAAATCTAAAGTGGGGAGAGTCTCCCGATGTCCCAGAACCAAAAACAGCGAATTAACAATTTTGCAACAATTTATAATTTTATAAACAAATTCGAAATATGTGTTAGAACGGCCGGGAAGGCTCCGCAAATTGTGCCTGAAATGAATATCTCAAAATAGCAGTTTGTCAGGAGTTACAAATCGATTACTAAAAGTTAGAATAATTTTGCTAAAATGATAAATATTTACTGGTCTATAGACAATCATTCTGGACGGAAAACCCCGCTTAGAAATATTTTTTTCGTCGTGGCGTACGCGCAGGCAAACTATCTCCTTCGGCAGGGAAATATGACGATATTTCCGTCTCGTACGTAAACGAACTAGCCCCTCTCCCCCTGAGACAGCGTTCTTTCTGCCCCTTGGGATGTTGCACCAATCACAGACAACTGTGGTTCTACCTGCTAGCGATTGGTCAACGCGTCCCTCCCCCTGCCCTCCCCCAGGCCGAGGGGTGTCCAAGTTGGTCGGCGCGGTGTGGAAGATAGAATTTCGAACGACATTTTTTCTGAGGGAGAGGGTACATCAAAAACATATAATCAATGAACGAATGAAACACAATTATCAACAAATAAATGTTCCTTAGACAATCATGTTCATATTTATAGTCCAATAAATTACATATATTAGAAACAGTTACCTTACTCATATTTGGCATCAAACATTCTAACTCAGAAGTCCCTTTATATTGGACAGATATGTTTCCGTTACCTATTCGAACATGACGTCCCAGGGAGAGCAGTTGTTTTGGCAAATCTTCTTTATTTTTTTACAAAATTAATTAAAATGTTTATAATTTGAAATATCGATATTCTCCTTTATACTCCATGTTTTCATCAACATAAATATGATCGTAAACACGTTGGTTTGACACTACCTCACTAATGGAACAACATAAAATATTTCCCATGAATAAATATGTTACGTGTAAAACATTTAGTCTTAGCATATTACAAATGTAAAAGGTATGTAAGTCAATTGTATTTACCCACTCTGAAAAATACTCAGCAAACCTGAGTGAGAACTGAATCGTCTTTCTTCTTTCCAACATTAACATGTGTTGTTCTCTCATACATGCCTTTACGTTTCGTGCGAAGTAATATTATCATGACTTTGTCGGCTTCTTCTAATACTTCATCCGCAATAAGTTAAATATCTACCAGACGTTTCTTATTTCTAACATAATTCCCTAAGCCACTACGATGACCATATACATTGCAAGGCTTACTAAATAGGTATGACATCAAATAGATGCCTCAAATGTTTAAAATATTCTTAAATTTATCAAAATTAAAATTATTCTGAACTGGAAATGAAAAAGTACAGAACGTAGCACGTGGATGAGGAGTATAATTGCACTGAAGTAAATAAGAAAATTCGCTCCTATCGTTGCTCGTTTTTTTGAACACGCCACTCATGCAATTATACCCCGCTTTATCCACTCGTATCGTTAATTTCTATAAAGCACCCAGCAATTTATTCTTGATACCATGCTGCAGCCTAATATCCACTTTCTGCTTCAAAAAATGCATACCTAAATCGTATTTTTTCCAAAACTCCTTACACGATTCTCTGTAAAACATGAAAGTCTAGGCAATAGCCTCGAGTATATTATATTGTTCCAAGTTTAATGTGTATTATGGCATTCGCTTTCCGTTCCGTTCCGATATTACAGCAAACCAATCTCCCAAAATATTGGATTAATCTATGTAGTCAAACTAATTCGCGACAAATTTGGTACAATTTCGGTAATCGATCTTCTAAATTCTCTTGAATTACAAGTTTCCGTACATTTAATGAATGTCGATCTCTTCAATTGAATATGGTTTTAATACCAAATATTCTCTACTGTCTGTGCTCTATTAGAACAATTTAAATCGATTCTCGTAGCAATTAAAAGATAAGACTGTACTACTTGTAAATTGTAAAATATTTTGTTTTCTGACGTTTCGCGTTGGATATGAATTGGAATTGGATGACTCTAAAGTAGGTCTATTACATGATATAAAATGTGATTAGAAATAGCTCACAGCAGAACAATTTTGCTACCTTCAACTTATTTTTCTGTGGTATATCCATATTTTACAGAAATTAAAAAAGCACGTTATGGAAGAGAAACAATTTTATCCAAATCAAATCATTTAAACACATTTGAATGTTTTGAACCACACCATAAATTTGAATTTTCAAATTTATTCCACATTTTGAATGTGGAATAGATTTGAAAATTATATTTTTCTACAAAAAAAACAAACAAACAGAAACCACATTTTAATTTACTTTAATTTCGTGTATGGCAAAATATATTCTCATCACAGGCAATTTGTAACCAAAAACCCGAGGAAAAGTATCAATTCATTCGCCGTTGCACACGTCACAGTCTCTGCGAGGTCCTGGAAGCTGGTTTCAATTGAGCGCACAGGACTGACATTTAATTTCAATTTTCGCGATGACTTTTCTTGATGGGGGGCAACTGAATCTGCCGTGCTTTATGGAATTTAACATAGAATTAGGGGGACTTGAAAACGGTTGCTCTCGGTAACTCGGCTCAAACATTGTAAAATAATAAAACCATGAATAAAAATTAAACACTAATTATTGCGAAAAGACATGTGTGATAGTCGAATGATAATCGTATATTGAATCGTTCAGGATATAAGCGACCTCTCCGAAACGGAGTCTCCCGACGCTTCGGCGGAGGAAAAACCACCCCAAGGAAATCGGCGCTCCAGACAGGGCAAAGAGGCGACGGAAGAGCAAGCCGCTCCAGCGGCGGACGCACCGGTCGCAGATGCGGTACAAAATGCCCCGAGCGACTCCGATAACGTTGCAGCGTCTGATGAGGATTCGTTGGACACCGTGCGGGAACGTGGGTTGTCAAACAAGAATATGGCAGACGCGAGGACCGTGGCAACAGGCGTGCCTTCGAGCTCGCAGTCACTCTGGGCGCCACGAGCAACCGACGGTTGGCAGGGGGCGAGCGAGGGTGCGGACGAGGTGACCTACCACGCATCCACATCGGACGTACCGCAGCCGCTGCGCGCTCTGGAGGGGATAACGGGAAGTCAACTCCCAGCGGTATGCACTAGTACAACATTAATTAGTTCTGATAAACATAAACCATGCACTGGAAGGTATTCATTCTTTCTTAGGCTGTATTTATCGAGGATTTCATTTGTGAGTTTCTGAAAGACGTATCCTAAGGTCTCTTATTTTCCCTCTCCATCGGACACGTCTAGAACGATAACACACGAATAACAGGAAAGATATATTGTAACGTAATTTGTGTTATATTTACATTTAACAACGTCAGATATATTATTTAACTTAATGGAAGTTACGTATATCTAGCTTTCTTCGAGATAATTCTCTGTTGGTATGTTTTATTCTTTTTCAGTATTTTCTAGATTTATTATTAATAAAAATTTCAAATTTTTTAACATTCTCCAGTTTCATTAAGGTCTTGAAATTCGGTAATTGATAAGTCCAATTTGGACATTTTAGTTTCAGAACAAATCAAATCTAAAATTCGTTGTGAAAATTTATGTTTTCGCATCACAAAAAACCTACGTGGACTTCTGACATAAAGTCAGACCTATCTAATATTCATTCGTCACAATTCAACAACAAATTAATTTATATAAGATCATTTTAAGTGGAATTACTCGTTACCTTTGAATGACGAAAAGAAAATATATTTTAATTACAATTTTGTGCTGCCAATTATTAATTACATGGACGAATTCATTCCATTCTCAGAGAGGTAATGAAGAAGAACTAGACTTCACTAATGCTTTCGAAGTCAAAAGCAAGAAAGACGGTCGGCACTCCAAGAAGTCTTCGAAAGTGAGCGTGCCGTGGCTGATCGATGCGGACGGCGACCATATCATGCTGGTGCCGAACGATCCGTCCACATCCGCAAAGCCACCGTCAGATCAACGCCTTCCTCCTCGGACGGAGAGCAAGTCAGCGGACACGGGCGCTGACTCGCCCGGCTGGCGCCACGGCTCCAGAAGCTCCCCGGGCCCCGACTCCAAGCCAGCGCTGCTCAGCAACCTCAAGAAGCTGGAGCAGGAACTCAACAGGCAGAGGGCGGACTCCCTCAGCAAAAGCACCGAGGAGCCCAAGTCGCTGACCCTCAAGGTGCCAGTAGCGGTCTTTGACGTGAAGGACTCGAAGGACGTGATTCTGATGGTCGAAGGCAAAGGAAACGCCACGAAGATACCTATATCTACAGTCGCGAAAAAAGAAAAGTGCGAAGATGAGATTCAAAATGTACCCGGTTCTCCCAAACCTGATACCCACTCAAAACAACCAACATTTATTCAAAAACCTAAAGATACAGAAAATTGTACCGATGATGTATTCCAGACTCAGGATAATACTAAGAAAACAGAACTACAAAAGAGTAAAAGCAAACCGTTAGATGAAACATCGAAGACACAATCGACAAGACCTAAACCTGCAACCGAACCACAAAAGACAAAGTCAACTGGCACTCCAAGCGTGATGTTGGGGAAACTCACGGGCAAAAATAACACCACTTTCGTCCAGCGAACGCTCATCGAGACGGCTGTCGTCCCGGGACCAGACGGCAGCCTCACCGCCAACACCGCGATCCTCATGCACCAAGCCTTTGAACAACCGCCGAAGGCCTCCGAAGGGAAGGCATCCCTCACCGCGAGAAACAAAACTAACCGAACGTCCGTCGACAACTGCACCCCCTGCTCTCCTACCGCCAACACCGCCGCCACCGCCGCCAACACCTCCAAAGAGACGCGCCCCAACGCGACGAAATCCGAGCCCGTGTGCGTGGCCAGGGGCCGAATTCCGGAGATGCTGCCGGTGGGTGACGGGAAGGGCCGCAAAGGCTGCAATGGTGCCATCGACCTGGGCGGGGTGGGCACGCTCAGCGGACGGCCGCAGGTGAGCAACTCCGGCGCCAGCGGGATGCTGCCGCCCAAGACCAGAGGCTCCAAGAGCGACGCCTCATCAGACGACGACGAAGGCGACATCGTCCGCGGGCGGCCGGTGTGCGTTGCAGCGCGCGCCCGCGGAGGCGGCGGCGAAGACGCAGCCGCCGCCGACACCGACATCGCCGCCGATGCCGACGACGTCGCTCGAAGTCGCCCCAAGGACCCCAAGTCGATCGGCGAAGCGGACGCTATCGACCTCGGGGTGCCCGGCGCGCCTCGTGGACGCCCGCAGATCAACAGCGCCGGCGCCACGGGCACGCTGCGCGTCTTCAAAAAGATTCGCGAGAAGCAAAAGGAGGACGTCGCGGACAACGAGGATGCCAGCACCGCTGCGAACGTTCTTTCGGGCGTCTCCGATGCCAGCGAACAGAAACGGCCCGTCAGCGGCGTGGTGCGCTCCAAGGTAAGGTTGTTTATCGGTCACATGCGCCTTTAACACGCAACCCTGCAGGTTGGTTATGTGCACCTGTAAGTTAAGAAATTTAACATCCTTAGCAACGGCTTATAACATCCTTAGCAACGTAAACAACCATCGATTCATCGCAAGTCAAATGTTTGTTAAAGGAAAAACATGGCGATGAACAAAACAAATCAGATACAAACAATTCAAAAGTAATTCAACTTGTAATTTTTGGCAATGCTAACTACCTGTTTGCGGCGCTATCCAGAGTTGTTTCGCGTCCGGCAGCTTATAGCAGAGCGAACGTTTACGACCCTAGCCGTCACCTGGTTCGCAAGGTCCTGAGGATTATATTACAACCACGGAAGCCACATCACATGCGCTCCGCCACTTCACCGCATCGAACGTGTTCCCAAGGGCGAGCGCAGCCACGCCCGCGTGCAAATGGCGGTCCCTGAGACCGGAGTGCTGTACGGCGGCGACTCCGGCCCGGAAGTCGTGGTGACGGACGACCCGGCGGCGGTGCCGCGCGTGGAGGACGCTGGCGGTGACCCTGCCACTCCCGCCGCCGCCACCGCCTCCGCCTCCGCCTCCGCCGCTGGTCATTGGGCGAGAGCGTCCCCGTCGCCCAAGCTGCCCGAGGAGGAGGAGGAGGTGGCGGCGGTCACGGAACGACCTTCGAATGCAGCAGACGCGAGAGATGCACAACTAGCCGTAGGTCTAACGTCGATACGCTCCATGAATTATGTTTACTAACAGAATTAAATGATGTCAGAGATGTGGCTAAAAAACAAATAAAAACTTGAATACACGTTCAAGAGAACTTTATTCTATTGTCTGAAGGATACGATTACTTACTATTGTCTTCCAAAAAAGTGGAAATATCTTAGTTTTTCATCAAATGATACCAGGTACTAGAGATGGCTACTAATCATTGAGATTGCATTCATTATTTCGAGTCTGTCAACTTTCATTTTTTTCCTTCTATTAAAACACCCTTCAGACTATCAGTTTTCTTCAATCGTCGATCTCAGATATATTCGTACCGATTGGTACAAAACGTTTTGGATTATTTCAGCTGTACCAATTTTATTAAGTTAAATGTATATTAAAGATATTTTAGGTGCTTAAAATACAGTTTTCCAATATAGTAAATACTGCAACATTTCAAATGAATACAGTTCTCAACAACTGGCATTAATGGGAGTGTATAATGTTAACGCACATTCTAGTGAAGTCAACGCGTTTCTTGAACGGTGCGAAGATTAGCTACTTAATTTCATGACAAAGATAATTTTAATGATAGTTTATGGTGCGTAATGGGCAACATTAAATTCACTTTTACGTTCTATTTTCAGTTTGAGTCTTTGTAAATTTGCAGAGTTGTATGCCACCTTCCACGAGAAAGAAATATTAAAATCCACACAGAATTCGTGTGTGTGTGTTACGAAACAGCAAAAGTAGACAAGGACAGACGAGAGAATGCACTTTTAGACTGAGCAACACATACTAAAATGTTTCACGAATAAATAATACCTCATGAAATTACAAAAATATTCAATGATCAGTCAATCTTATACCTGCTGTATATTGTAGGCCAACAACATCAGATAGAAGAACGTCATCCACACAAAGAACATAGAACGTAGTGCCACTGTTATGTAGGAATTTATCCCAGGGATCATAAAATATGTTTTAGATGCAAAATTAAGAATTTTGTAGATTCTGCTTCAAAAAATAAGTTGGTCCAAATGCAGCTCGCAACAGGCGTTACACAATCATAACTCTGAAATGGTGCGCAGACCCTTAAGGCAGCGCAGCTCAAATGCAGCGTCTCGCGCCATAAACATCTCTCAAGCGCTAAATGCCTTCGAGCGTGTTCTCGCCGGTCAATTATTAAAACTCGTATTACATCTCTGGTGAATAACTTCCTTGTTCACCTTCTTTTTACTCAAGAAAATCCGCAAAACCAGGTGTATACTCCCCGTGCCGTTGACACTGGAATCATTTTGGCCACCCATTCATAAATCGGCCGCTGGTAATGTCTATTATCTAGGCTATCCGGAACGAACCGCGTCTCTATCGTGGTGACTGGCTCGTTCAGGAGAGCCTAGATAGCACAAACTCCGACCGCGGAAGCCTACACAATCACATGCTGGTAATGTCGGACCCGCGTCGCAGGAGGCGCTGGGCATCCAGGAGCCGTCGCCGGCCGCGGGGCAGCCGGGATCCCTGCTGTCCGCTCCGGGGCGGTGGAGCGAGGACGAGGGCGCGGGGACGCGCAGCCGCCACAAGCGTCCTCGCCCGCCGCCCTCGCTGCTCATCCTCCCGGACGACCGCCTCGAGATGGACGTGGGTGTGTCCCTGCAGAGGCCGCAAGACGATACGGAAGACACCCCACGTTGACAGCCATTGTCTATCTCTCTTAACTCCCCCCTCTCCACCCGTAATTTGCAAGTGCGGACCAGCTTTTTCTACTTGCGAGGACAGCAGCTGAACTCTACCCACGCAGAGAGACAGTCAAAGTCCTCATGTGAAATCGGGCAGTAAAGACAATGTTCGATGTAGCTGGTGGAGTACTTTTCATGGGAATGTCGCGGACACACATCGTAACTTTAATCGATCCGATTAGAAGAGAAGTCCATTGGACAGTCGGATGGCATTGAAGAGAGCATGATGTACGGAACCCCTCAGTAAACATTGCCACTCTAGCTCAAGTCAGATCTTCATAAGAAACGTTTTAAAAAATGCGTTCAACCTTCCACATATGTACATATACCACGTGTAAATATATGTAATGTACAAACTTAAGCGACAAAACTTGTATTAAGTGTCCTTAAAAAATGGCGTACACTTCTTTAGAGTCTACTATGCATTTAAAATAAGTTTTAACATTTAAGTGAATAGAGATTTATTTTTCATGCACGTCAACTGGAAATATACCGCGAATAAAATTGGCAATTTTCCCTGCAGTTTTATTCCTAAATTAGTTATCAATCATTTTACGGCGATGCAGTAGATAATCAGTAGCCTAGCGTGAGGGGAGACAAGGTAGAACAAGGAAGACACTGTTTGCCAAAGGAATTGATTAATGCTTAGAATGCAAGAGAAGTATTTCAATGGAATATTATCTTCTCCGGTTCTGAGACAGAAGCTCGGAAGGCAGAAGCTTGATCGGACAGTCAGCGCCCTGAGAGCTACGATACGAGAGTCCAAGTTTCTTAGGGCTGCACCTCAAGAGAGTGATGAGTCTTCGCAGGGTCATTTTCCGCAAGGAAAAGGTTTGCGTACATCGCAGCCGCCGAATGAGAAACCCGAGTAGACACCTCCTTATGAGCATAAATCACGCCATATCAATTTCCGTGTTAAACTTGTTTATTCTCACTCGTGGAAAATCACTACTTATTTTTCTCTGAGATTGGGTCTGTGTGAATCTGTGAGGTTTTTGTTTGGTGGATGGTACAAGTATTATTCAAGGGGGAGGGGATGGGGCAAAAACAATAATTGTCTCCTATATTATTTTAGTAGTATACAGGCCTTTTGCTACTCTCACACAACTAATCTTTATAAATAAGGTCTTTAAAGAAAGAAAATTTTACAGAGACGTGACGAATTGCATTTTAACTTTAAAAACATGAAAGTTTTTTTAACGCATTTAAATATTAATGACAAAAGCAACCCGAATCACATGGCCATATTTTTGAATCTATATCGTTAAATAACTCCTAAACGAAGCGTTTTAAGGCCTTAAATACTAAAATTTTGAGGTCAAAGGTCTCAAAGAAACGTTCCCTACACCGTAATTTATAGTATGAAATTTTTCTTTAACATTCTATTACATTTTTGCTGGTTTGATGGTTCTCGATTCTACCCCACCAGTTCAGAGACTGTATAATCTGCAACTACAACTGAAATTAAACTAATTACTTAATATTCTACACGACTGAATTACATGGATGTACATCTCTGCTTGTTAATTACATTAAATAAGAATAGTATGTATTGACAAGGCGTATTTTATTTTCGTCAATTCCAAGGAGACATGGAAAGGGTGACGGAGGATAAGAAGGTCTTGAAGAAAAAGATATATTACAGACTTAATGTGTAAATGGAAAAATACGGAAGAGGGTGGGGTTTAACATGCGAATGGGTACGCTAGTTTCCCATTCGTGCAGAAATTCAAAGAAAATTACGCAGCGTCCGGACTTTTGAGAGGTGTTTGTGGTTTCATTACATGCACAGGCACGCGATGAAAATCCAAAAACAACAATATAGTTTCGAATTAGATTATGAAAGACAAATATTTAGTTCGTCATACCGGCTATTCTCGCACAGCACCTACCATTTGAATTATCATATTCAGTACATCGTTCCTTACGATACGTCGTGCGACACCATTAAATATTTGCTATTCATAGGTATTATGGAACAGGAAAATCATTTATACTTGTGGTATGTGAAAACTGTTGTACTGTGTTGTACTATATTAGGAAGTTGAAGTATTTGTAAAGAGTGTACTTATTTAATCTATTGCAGAGTTATTTTAGTGTATTTGTATTTGTTGTGGTTTTCTAGTAAAACTATTTTTCGTTGTTTTTCTACAGCATTTTTGATGCTGCAGGCAGCTAATATTATTTTTAGTCATTTAACAGGTTTGCAATATATTACACAAACTTTGCTGATACCAACATAATATTTTAAAACTAAATTAAATAACATTACAAACTATAAGAAGGGTGTTAGATTCATCAATAGAAAAGAGAAATTACAGCAAAAAGTTCTTACAATTATATCTTAAAGTCATGCAGAATTTACTGATGTATTCTCCTTCACGGCTTCTTTCATAAATCACTACAATTCATACAATCCGATAAATTTGAATTGAAATAGTAAAGGATAGTTCGTTTCTTTGTATTTACTCCGCTAACCTCCATATCACACTAAAATTAAGAGATATCACAAGACAATACTTCCCAGATTTCATTTTTTCTTTGCTTTCTTTTAAAGATAAATTTTGTGGTGGGCTTACGAATGAATGAATGAATGAATGAAGTTATAATTTAAACATTGTTTAAATATATTCGAAAGATACATTCAACCTACGAAACAAATATTTTCTAATAGTATTCTGTGCATTACAAGTTATAACAATTTCCCTGTAGCTTATTTAAAGGCTTTTTAAGAACATAAAAATATTTTCTGTCCTAGATTGTAGATTTTCCCGAATTTTTAGGAGAAAGAAATATGTGAAAATTTAACGTTTTACATTAGATTGTTTCCTGAAATCACTAGGCTTTGATTAGTTGTCCTATATTTCTTTCAAGGGCCACCATTAGCAGACTATATTGAGATGTTTCTTTCTGTTGCCTCACTTACTAGGAATTTTCATATTTTTCTTCCGCGTTACCAATAAATTATACAACAAATTTCAAAATAAGTGAGTTATCATATGTTAAGAATTCTTTCTGCATCTATTGCCATTATAAACAGTTTCAACACCGCAATTTACAAACTGACAAGAACATTTTGAAGTTGAAATAGCATTTAAAATTGAAAAAGTATACTGGAAAAGTATCTACCTTATTTTCAAAAATTAAAACAGATGAGCTAGTGTATTAATAGCATTGAAAGCCAAAAAATTAAGTAACATTTTGAGTGTTCTACATACCCTGCCAAGATTTGGTCCGTGCCCGCACAGGCTACAGCGGTGAAACACTGCGACGCCATGCGTCTTTTCATTAATTTACTTGTTACTAAAGTACTGCGTGCTTCATTTTCATTGTTGGAATAAAATAATAATAATTACTTACTTTTACTAAAAACTTTTAAATATAAGTAATTTAATATTACTTTTAAAACATTTTTAAGCGTCATGTTGACACAAAAAGATCTTCCCTTAACTTTACAATGTTTTTCATTTTCACAAAAGACAAGTATGTTTAAGTTCTCGATTAAGATAATAATATTTATGTGATAACTAATGTGATAAAGAAGAAAGTTACGTAGTGCACTTTTCCGATTAAATATTAATTATTAAGTATTTAATTAATTGTTTCCTTTCTTACCTATCCGATTTGATATGTAATGATTCTCGTGTAAATTATCTGAAGCAGATATAAATAAAATATTTAAAAATATACTTTGGGATAGATCACGGACCATCGTTTCAAAAACATTATGTCACATTTCTAATTGAAAAGCATAATATCAGAATTATTCAAAATAAACTAAACAAAAAATATCCAATCAGCTAAAAAAGAAACTTGATTTTGTAATGAAAAATATAGGAGCATGTTTCGTACACACTTAAGTACTATTACTAGTACATCTAAACCACAGGGACGTGTTACCCTTCGAAACAAAAGAGCAGGGCAATGCTGAGGACAACCCCCAGCAATAATCCTGGACCAACGAGTATAAATGTTCCGTGCATGTTGAAAAGTTTAACAGTGTAACAACTTCCATAAGTTTAAACGAGCTACATTAAATATTCCGAATAGCATTTCGCGAATTATAATTCAAACCGGAGGCAGGAGAAACTTTGCTTTACCTTACGCTTCCCGGTGTACTTATGACAAGTCCCCACTGAGGAGTTGCGAAAACTTCGCGACGAGGTGCGCGTCTAGGGGCAGTAATATTTCGTGCAACTTGGATGTAACGTCGCCATAATTTTGCGCGGCCGTTGACGACGTTCGTCTCCGTGCGTCCGCTCGCCCACGCCCACCCTTGCCCACCCATCCACGCCCGCCCATCCACGCCCGCCCATCCACGACCGCTCACAACCTCCCCTAGCCCTCCCGCACGCCAGAACAAATTTTTCGCACCTTAATCTCCCGAGATAAGAAATATATATATATTTCCCCGGACGGCGTGAAACGAAGTGCAAGTCTCACAGAAAAAAAAGCTACGATAAAGTTTAATTTCCCTTACGTCACTTGCAAGGAGATTCGGCAGCCATCTACCGTTCCGTTCCCGCTTTCGCTAGCGAAGCGGGAGTTCGAACTTATAAGCAAACACCAAGCGCGCCGGATATTTTATAAGAGTGGGGGATTATTTCATCAGCCACTCCGACGAAGGAAAGGCTTTACACATGCGAATGGAAGACGGGAAGGAGAAGAAATAATGGAAGAGACACGCCGGAAACTGGCGTAATTGCTACCGAATCTCTAAGAGGAACGGCCAACAAAATATGATAACGAGCCGAATACGATTACTTGTCTAGGTAAATCAGTCAACAGATACTGCGCAGCAGAATACTATTCGTTGATTTGTTCTTCACCATAATGATGTTTGTCTGAATAATATAGTTTACGAGCTGTTTTGTGTACTCGTCTTTTTGTGTGCTCTCTACTGCTTCCATTTCACCTACTTTGTAAAATAAAGAATGTGTAAATATCGGGTCTATGAAATAATTGTTAAGGGAAAGAGTTAAATCAAACGAGACTTGAAGCTGCTGTTGCATTTGAATGTCCTTCAAATTGCTCAAGGTATAACAACTATTTGTTGATATACAAACAACGAAATATTTCTAGTGACAACAGGACACCATTATATTATATAATGTAGGCTGATTTTATGTAGAAGAAATATTTCTTCTGATAAGAACGTCAACAACACCAAATCAGAATTCCCACAATTGATTTTATGTATATCAGAGTTTTCCCAAGAGTAGTATTTTTTTACACCAGTAGTACTGCACATATATGGGTAAAGTAGGTAGATGTAAGTAATTCAATCAAGTCTATGATTTAATTATACAGCACATGGTTGGCAGCTTGTAGTCCGCGTTGTTGACAGCTTCAGAGCAAACAAATTACAAATGTATTACATATTTCATTTGCTGTATAAAATGTGTTATTTCTTAAATGTATAACTTTATGCTCAGAAATTTTGATTTTTAGGTTAGATCCCAAACGATATCATTTTCTCCCTTTCAGAAGAGAAATTTGCCTTCAATTACTAGATATTTCAAATCCTAAAAGCATGCAGTCACACACATTGATCGTAAATCGACAGATCGATAAATTATTTCCTTTACAGTCCTGTTATCATTGCACTTAATATATGTCTCGACTTCGAAAAGTAACACCCAAGGTAAATTTATTGGTTGTACAGTCGACTCCGGTTGTAGTGAACTCGGATATAGTGAACCCTCGGTTATAGTGAACCCAAGTCATTGGTCCCGTTTCACTTACATCACAAAAAGCATAAGAAGATTCAGTTATAGTGAACCTGAACCTCGGCTATAGTGAACGTAGGAAATAAGTCCTGGAAATTAATTGGATCTCTTATGTCATTAGGCGATTAATAGAGCCTTCGGATAGTGGGATGGCTTTCCAACAGTACACGAAGCATTGAAAGGTGTCAAGACTGCATTACAATACTTAGAGACAGAGCACAATTACAGAATCAATTATGAAGAGAGCACGAACTCTGGAGAAGTATCTAATGAAAAATGTACGATTCAAACAGTTAAAAGTAATTGATTTTTTATATACAAATAATGATATTGAAATTTTCAGTTCGTGCTGTTAAGGAATTTTGCGGTATATTAATCAAGTCAATCGTCATGGAGAAATTCCATTCAATTTTGATATCATCGGATATAGTGAACCTCTGATGTAGTGAATGAGACATATTAGTCAACAGTATATTTGCACATTTCCAGACATAAAACACAACTTCTCCAATATTGTAGCCATAGTTTCCATTTTGAACGCAACAATGTTGCCCACCACTGACGTGGAGCAAACGCGTCGGGCCGCGCGACACTCGCGAAAAACGCACCGGCGCGCAGTGACGTGAGCCGTGACGTCTCAAAATTGAATTTCTCGGGCTGCGCGCGGTTGCAACTCATCTGGTTAGCGCTGGAAGCGCGAAGCCCAAGGGCGTGGGAGGTAGGGGGAAGGAGGGGGCAGGGACGGGGAGGGGGTTGAAGGGACGGGTGACGGGAAAGAGAGGTTTCCAGGACGCCCAGATTGTCGGCTGGGCTCGCTGAGGAAATTGGATTTCTCAACGCCGCGACGGCGACGCGCCGGCACCGTCGACGCTGCCTCCGCGGCCGCCCCCACAGCCTCCTCTGTCCAAGAGGCGGGAATCTGAATATCCCCATTGCGCCTGTGCCAACTGTGGTGCGGCGGGCTGCCTAAAGGCTCCAATGCAGACCCCCGTCTCTGTACTAGAGTTCGCACACGATTTGTGCACTGGACGACCGTTAAAATGTGACCGAGATACTCAAGAGAGGCACTGCGCATGAGCAGTTAAACACCAATCTGCATGCACTATTGCTTTTCGGAAAACATCGACACAATCCCTAGCTCGGTGCGAGCGGTGGGTTGAAATCGCAGGACCGCTAATCTCACGACCAGAAATGTGCTTTGCGTGCGTTAGTAATTTCTTGCATTGGTTTTTTTGTGTGCCTTCTCACATGAAATGGAACGAGTTTCTTTTGTGCCATCGCGCCATTGCCCAAGAGGCGGGAATCTAAATATCCCCAGATGCCGTGCGGCGGGCAGCCTCAATGATCCACTGCAGTCCTCCGCCGCTGTAGAGAAGTTAGTCTAAGAAGGGACCAGCTTGACGGGTCAGAAAACAAAAACTCTTGCTGAACGACTGTAGAGAGAGTAAGAGACTGTGTCTAAGGCATTTACAAACAAACGCATTAACAAATTGAGCACTAGAACATAACTTGCAGTTATGCTGCCAGCGTAACTATCAAAGCGGTCCCGTCTTAGAGTAATCTCCCTAAACTAGAGTTCGCACAAGGTTTGTACACTGGACGACTGTTAAAATGTAAGAGAGATACACGAGAAAACAGGGTCTGCGCAAGCGCAGTTAATCCATCTACACGTAATATCGCTGTTGCTTTTCGGCAACATCGATTACAATTTCGGGTTTGGTGCGAGCTGTGAGTTGTAATCACTAATCTCACGACCAGAAATGTGCTTAGCATGTGTTAGTAATTTATTTCATTGGTTTATTGAGTGCCTTCTTACATGAAATGAAAACTTTTTGGGGCCACCGTGCCAAGTGATGGGAATCTGAATCTTTCCACTGCGCCCGCGCCAGCATTTCATTGGGATCTGCGGGCTATCTAAAAGCTCCACTGCAGACCCCCGCGGGTTGTAGGGTCCGCACAAGATTCGCACACGTTAAATGTGAGCGAGATATAGGAGACTAGAGATGCTGCGCATGCACATTAAAGCCATCTAATCTTAAGTCAGTTATATTACCAACCATGTCCTACGCATGCCCAGTATGGGGTGGTCCTGCACCAAGCTCCATCAATAAACTTAGTGTTCTCCAAAATAAATATCTGAGAATAACTCTCAATGCGCCATGGTTCATCCCCAACCGACAAATCCGACGGGAACTAAACATACCAGAATTTGAGGAGACAATAAAAAATCTTGCCAGCAATTTCTTCAACCGCCTACCAAATGCTCCCTGCACTGCAAGATTCAACCTAGGAAGAAACAATAGCAGTCCGCGAATCATATCAAGATTCCCGAAAGATAAACTTAGACCTCCTTAACTTGGCTTTCCCCTCGTACCTTTCCACCAGTATACCATCTTTAATCACAGAACAATAATCTAAAAATAAAAACTTCAATAAAGTTCAGAAACCAACCGCGACTTAAGGATGGTCATATCCTAAGAAGCCATGTAATATTTTGTATTCTCAAAACCCTCGAAAGACATAATTGTCGAACGAGAAGTAATAAATAAAAAAAAAAAAAGCCATCTATGCGCACTATCTCAGTTTGGAAAACGTTGATTACAATCCCTCGATGCGAGCTGTGTGTTGTAATCGCTATTCTCACGGCCAGAAATGATAGGCTTAGAGCACAAGGGATATAAGTGCCCTAACTCTAGTATAGAGTTCAGAGAAGAGAATTCATAGAACAATATTTGTGGGAGTTGTGAGAAAAATTGCTGCTATAAACGACTATCAATCCAAAAAGCCAAACTAAGAAATAGTTTTTCCTAAAGAATTCTGTTCCTAACTTTTAATCACACTTCTTGTTTTACATATTCCATTCCCAACAGCTTTCTTGAATTTACAAGTTATAAATATGCCACGTTATGTTGCTAACTCAGCGAAATTATCCTCTGAAAGCGTTCGTTTCACTTTAGTACGAATATATTTTTCCTTTACTATTGAAAGTTTTAATTCCCTCTGTTCTCAAATTTTGCTGACTTTTAACAGCCGAGTGGTTAGAGCTGGAATTTTATACCCCAATTTTACATAGTTCTGCTGATTTTTAATCAACACAAAATCGTTAATTTATTGTTCACGTAAATGAAAGTAACTTAATTATTGATATATTGTAGTAAAGT
>BLKR01016557.1:0-24818 GCA_011170035.1 Teleogryllus occipitalis | reverse complement strand
GGAAATCATGACTACTGTAAACAACAACATCAACTTAACCTCAATTGCTCATAACGCACAAACGAAATCTTACACTGGAACTGCTACTACAGATGTCTTCCCGACCAAGGACCAAGCAATCATCGTCGAGGCGCGTGAAGGACTATGTAAGTAAACTAACTAACATTATACAAGGATGTGATATTCGTTTTGTGTCACGTATCGCCAACAACATGATATGTGTATTCTTAAGCTCTGAGAAACTTGCTGATTATATTACAGATAAACACAAGTCTCTCACTATTAATGATATTGAAGTAAGTGTCAGACCCTTACTTAGTAAACACATCAGAGTTCTAATATCCAATGTTTTCCCTGTGATCCCACATGAAGACATGACAAAAGCTCTTAACCAACCTAATGTTCAAACATCATTCAATATTACTTTTATAAGAGCTGGTATGAATGATCCCAATTTGTCTCATATTTTGAGTTTTAGAAGGCAGGTGTTCATTCACCCTGATGAAATTCATAAATTACCCCCATCTATGTTAATCCAATATCAAGACACATCTTATAGATTATATTTTTCTACTGATAACATGACTTGCTTTAAATGTCATTCTGAAGGCCATATTGCTAGTCAATGTCCAAGCAAAGAGGACATTTCTAGCCCAATAGTAAATAATGGTTCAGAAGGTAATGATAGCACCTCAAAAGATAATTGTTCCCTAGATCAGTCATTAGTACAAACTTCTAATTCACCTAATATGGATTGTGATAGCTTCCCTCCTCTGAACAAGAAAAGCTGCACATCAGATTCATCACCTTGTGCTAAGCCTCCCTTGAACAAAGATACAAACTGTACAGATCAAATTCAAAAGTCACCCATGCTCCTCTCCTCAACTGACCCCATGAGTATCCCTCCTCATAAAAGAAGCTTACCAACTGAATCCTCTTCCTTATCTGAAACAACTCACACTAATACTGATAATAAAAATCAAGAAAACAACTTGAAACAACCAAAAAAGAAAAAGAAGAAGAACATAAACATACTAGAATCAGACCAACAAGGCAACAATCCTGGAAAAAATATGGAAGACATGCTTAGTCCAACAAAAGCTCTCATTGACAACAATCCAAGTTCTTTTCCCTTAACATACAAACAATTTCAATTATTATTAGAAAATGCCTTGGGCGCAGTTGATCCCATTGCTATAGTTAAAGATTATTCTAATGACATTCCAGCAATAATTAATATGCTTAAGGAAACTTACAAAGTATTAACAGATAGAAACCTGAAAGGTAGATTTACTAGACTTATGAAGAAGCTGCTGAAACAGTTACCTGATTCAGACTTGTCTGAGAGTGAATCTAGTATGGACAGCACATAATAATCTTTGTATAAAATCTATGACAGACAGTAATCACTCATATCTTTACCAATAAATTGCAACTAAAATCATGAAAATTGTTCAATGGAACCTTAATGGATATCACTGCCGCCTAGAAAATCTACAATTACTGTGCAACAATATTAATCCAGACATAATATGTCTGCAAGAAACCAATTTTAAATTTAATTACTCAGCTCATCTAAATAATTATCAGTGCTATTATAAAAATAGAACAAACACTGAATATGCATCTGGTGGAGTTGCCATATATGTCAAATCATCCATTCTGGCAGACAATATCGAGACAAGGTCGAACTTGGAGGCTGTTGCTGTGAAAATTACCTCACCTATATGTTTGCATATATGTAACTTATATATTCCCAACAGTCACAATCTCGAATACTCGGAACTTAATGATATCCTTCAATAACTTCCTAAACCGTTACTGATTACAGGTGATTTTAATGGTCATCATGCAGTATGGGGCTCATACAAGATTGACAAAAGGGGAATATTGCTAGAAACTTTTGTGGAAGATTCTGATTTGGTCATTATTAACACGGGTGAGCCCACCCATATCAATCTTAGCAATGGTAAACTTGGGGTAATCGATCTATCCATTGCTTCGACTCCTTTTGCCCAAAAATGCACATGGAATGTACTTGAATACCCATACGACAGCGATCATTTTCCAATTATTATCGACATCGACATCCCTAGATTTAATAACAATTCTTTCCCACCCTTTGATAGACTGAACTTTAACAAAGCGAACTGGCCCTTGTTTCAAGAAATTAAGAAATTATCGCTTCGGACCTGACCAACTTCCAGCTCGAGGATGATATCAATCATGCTGTTCAGGATTTTACTAATATTATCATGGAAGCTGCTCACCAAGCTATTGAAAATTATCAAATTAAATGCTACAAGAAGAGAGTTCCTTGGTGGAACGACGAATGTCATACCTTTCTCATAACATACAAAGCTATCATCAGCAGACTACGGATGCATAAAATATAGCAAAGATAACAAACAGCTTCTCAAAACATTGGACCCAATACATAACACTGGGCTGAGGATATGTTCCGGCTGTTTTCACACAACGCCATCCGGTAGCATCCTTCTAGAAGCTTCGGAACCTAACCTTCAACTTCGTAGGGATTACTTGACCATTAAGTATCTAAGCAAAGCCTCGTCATCCAACAACAATATAATTCTTAATGACATTAACCCATTAATTAAAGCTCATACCAGCCACCTGAAATCTTATCCAAAAACCTTCTACAAAAATACCAATGGCATTATCAGGGTCTATAAAATCCCACGTTTGACGGTGGGAACACACACAACTCCTAAATATCCACCGTGGGTCACATTGAATCTAACTATTAATAACATTCCCAAGGATTATCCCAACTCAAATCTGGAAGCTTCTGATGTGGATCTCGTTCTGCAAGAGATATTTAACAAATATCAAGATCACCACGTTATACACATTCAAGACACCGGAAATAGATAGACTGGGCTTATTCATCCAATCTCCTTTGAAGACCCTAAGTTCAGCATTTTTAGCAGCAAGAACAGTGCCTCTACAATTATGCGTTCTTAATGGCGATTGACCTCGCTATATCCAACAGTAACAAGAAATCCATTATTATACCCACATACATGCCAAAAGGTATTAAAGTTCCTCCCAATTATCAAATGCCATTAATCCACACCAAACTCCTTGAAGTCAGCAAAGAGACCACTGTTGCATGTATTCAGCCGATGATCGTGCATTTTACTAGCAAAATAGAAGCCAGATCCCCGATCAGCAAGTCCACACCACCGACATTAATAACTGATCAACAGGAGAAGACAAATGATAAAATGTAATATTCAAGTGATGACTATTTAAAGAACGTTAGTTTAATAATGAAGAAGAGGTGGTCAACTCTATGGGCCAATTCTAAAACTAGTAAAATTCACAAGGAAATCAATGAATTCTTTCCTCTTAAAACCTATGCAAAGTTTTCTCGTCGGAAACAGGTCATTCTTTCACGTATTCGATCAGGCCGCACTAAATTCTCTCATAGTTATATATTAAATAAAAAACCAATCCCATTGTGCGATTGTTGTAACAAAATTCTGAATACTGACCACATCCTCATGGAATGTCCCGAATATAATTACATAAGACTTAAATATTTTGTCGCTAAGCATTTAAACTCCATTTTAACAAACTACTTTTTCCAGCTCAAAGTAATAAACTTCTGTAAAAAATAGGCATTATATATTTAATTTAACCTTTATATATTTTTATGTGTTTTCTGGCCTTATGTACATACACCTATTTGATTCATTATCTCTGTAATATACCTTTTTAATAATATTTCTAAATACTGTTTATCTATTAATTGTTTTAACGAGTGTAATAATGTAAAACGTTTCCAAAAATGTATCTCTATATGAAAGATCATAATTGATGTAAAAGTCCAACAAGCATTGTAATAATTATGTAACTATTAGAGTCGCTAATAACCTCTGCTGTTGTGCGAGTTAAAATAAACAAAAAATAATAATTTCTAAGATTTTTTTAACATTTAATGAAAGAAGCGGGATCCATTCAGGAACCCAGTTGTTAACAGAAATAATAATTTTATTATTAATCTTAAATCACACTTGATCCCATTTACCATCCCCCAAACGCCTAACCCAAAGAGGCCCATTCATGAGGTTTCTCCCCGCTCTACTGGGAGCGAATTAATCGAGATATTCGTCACAGTCGAAGATCGGCAGAGTCAAGTGAGTTGTCGGGTATCTCGTCGCTAGCAGTGGACCGCTCCGATAAGAGTTCCACAACTTTTGGATTACTCAAGTGATTGTTTCCAAAGTTTGAACGAATACTTTTGAATGAATGCCTTATTTGAATGAATGCCTTATTTTACGTGGCGAGACTCAGGCTATGAGGCCTGCTCTTCCGTCTGACCACGCAAATTTCATTACGCTCCTTTTACCTACTAGGGGAGAAAGAAGGTATTACTTGGGCGAAGAAAAAGGCAATTTGAATTTAGCTCAGAGGCTTCATTTAGGTTGGAGGATCTTTTACATGCAGTAAATCTACCAACATGAGACAGCCGGCTTTACTTCCCCTCCGAAGGAAGGCGTACGAAGGATTTTTTCGCGAACTTGGGTATAACAGCCCGTTACGCTAACCGTTACACCATCGCCGCCGCATAAACAACCGAGTAAAACATAGGAAAGTTCGTGATCCAAAAATTTCATCTCAAATTCGGATTTCGGGAATCGCAAAAATGTGTGTTACTGGAATCCACGCAAACCGCAATGCATTTACATGACTTTGTTGACGAATGATGCCGAGGACACGTAGCGGATGTGGATATAAATAAAATAAATATGCGAACAACACTGGAGAATCTGCTAATAAGTTACAAATTAAGGAAAGAATAAGTTTTTTCACTGCAACCATTATTAAATCGTTTTGGGTAGGTGCATATACTTACTATTTGGTTTTCTTTCAAATTTCTACCGTAAAACGAAAATATATGTTAATTTTAATACCTTGCCGTTCTTATAAAAAGCAATCTTTTCCGATATCTAATCTGAAAATTAATGACATTTCTTAATCCAATTATATCCTAGAGCGCTTTTAGTGATAGCGTATGCTTAAATTAATATTTATCAGAACGTGAGATACGGAAAAGATAAAATTTTGGCTCATGAATTCTACACGAATTTCACTTGACAACTTTTTTTGTCATAATAGGTGTTACCATTGTTATTTCCTCAAGGAGAGTTTGTCCCAATCTTAGATAACGTTTTGAAAAGGTAATGTTAGTCGAAATTATTCTCTGCTTTAAAAAAGTGAGTGTGAATCTCTCTTTTGTAGTTCTTGTAGTACGAAGGAATGTGTTTCAGAAAAATATAAGTTCACATTATTGTACTGTTTTCAGCACATTTCAGTTGAATTGTTTTACAGACACTGCTTTTTGAGTTAAACCCATGAAGTAGTATACCTTAGTATTAAAATCATGAGAGTTATACATTTCATCATTTAGTCACATTTGAAAGCTGGAATTAATACTAGATTAAACTTCCGACTGCGACCGGATAGTGAAAGGTGTAGTAGTATATCGACGGGGTTCTTATCTCCGTAAGGTTGTTTGAAGATTTGACTGTCTTCGTAGTTTATGTGGTTGGAGCAAGTGAGATTGCAAATTCGGATACGATTCCCGGCTAGGACTTTATATCCGTTAAATAAGAATGTGAAGAATATGTTATGCTTAACGTGAATATAGAACGCATAGCATTGGATTAAGACATAAGATCTTCTATTTTCTCTATCCTTCTTCCTTTTCTTATCTTTCTTCTCCTCATTCATCTTCCCTTCCTCTTCCCCTCGTTCATCGTCTCCCTCTTCTCCACCGACTTTTATTTCTCCTTCAACTGTATTTCCGTCTCCGTTCCTTTCTCCACCTCCGTGTTTTTCCCTGTATTCTTTGTCTCCTTCTGTGACTCATTCCCCGTCTTATTCCCCATCTCCATCTCCATATTCGCCTCTTTCTTCGTCTCCTCCTTCTTCCTCGCTATCTCTTTCTGCGTCTCCGCCTCAAATTCCGACAGCATCTCCGGCTCTACTTCCTTCTCCATCACCTTCTCTTTGTTCTTGCCTGTTATATTCTCTTTTTGCTGTCTGCCATCTCATTGTTCTTGCCTGCCATCTTCTCCATATTCTTGTCCGTATTCGTTTAGATCGTACTTGATCTTGGTCACCTACCTTTCCTTGTACACTCCACCTGGTCCATCTTCACCCTGTTCATCTTCTTATTCTAGTTCATCTCCTTGTCCATCTTCCCAACTTCCCTGGCTTCTTCGTCTTTCTCCCCTTTCTTGTCAAACTTTCTTCTGCTACTCTTCGGTTTCCTGACTAACATCATAGAAGAAAGAAAAGGAGATTTTTCCTGTATGATAACATTAATGACGCAAGATAATAGACAGGGGTCATTGAAACCCGGAGCTTGTGAAATGTCAAGCGTGTTGCGTGAAGCAGTGGGTCAACTATTCAAAGGGCTGAACTGAATTTATCACACTAATTAAATGATGTTTAACCGTTCAAAGAATTGACTGCACGGACTGGAATCGAATCTTGATCTCCCGGTAGGGAGTGTCATCGGAATTTCAAAATCTGATATGTTTACGCGAGTTTTTTGATATATTTTAGGTAAAAACAAACGTAATAGTGATAATGAATATTGTCGTCACACTGTAGGTCTCTTGGTCTCTATCAGTCGGTAAAGTGCTAGAGGTCTCTGTTACGAAAGAACCACCTTTTTTTCTTTAGAATGTTTGTTAGTATAGAAGCGTGAAGTTTCCTGCACTTTCGTAAACGGTTTTGGAATCCACTGCACTCCAACTCCCTGCTGACAACAGTAACTCGAGGGATATAGAGGTTGTGATATGTACCTGGGAGACTCATTCTTAAGAGAAAGTTTTACTCCTTGACTTCTTACAGCACTAATATTAACATTGGAAGAACAACCTTTCCCCCATTAACCAACTGCCCATTGGTCATCGCGCGCGCTCACTGCCGTGCACGCAGATCTGTTGTTGGATGTATCTGATACGCAGTTCCATTGATCTGACAGAATGTTTGCAATTTTTATAGCCATATTGTTGTTGTATGGATAAATTATTCTACTAGAACCCTCCAAAGCTGTATGTACCCTCGTCAACATTGGTGCAGACCAATAATACACATTGTGCATTACTAGTCATGTTTCTCGTTGTATCTCTGCAACAGATTGCCCTAGAAGGCTGATTTTTTGTAAATTTTCGTCGTTTTGTATTCTCTTTCATATGAGAATCCTTATTATCGATTTGATTTGGGGGCACTTTTCACCGCCTTATTCGGCTATACCCTTTTGACAATTTTTTTAAAATTTGGATATACAAAAAAATTAAACGACAATTCGCAGCAACCGAACACATGATAAAATGTATTTGAAAATATTTTCGGAAGAATAAAATACACAATTTAAAGTATTAAATTAAACAAACTAGGAATTTTTATATTAAGTATATTCGAACAATTGATCATATTTTCTGGAGTACGCGTAAATTTCAAAATTTATTGTAGGCTTAACTACACAAATAATCAATTTTCAGGCAAATAAAAAAACACGTGTCGCTTTTTTGGCTAAAATGTTGGATAAAGAAAATGGAATTTTGTCCAGTCATGAAAGTAAAATTGGTAAGGTATTAGAACTGTGCATTGCGATGAAAGTTCAGGAATTCTAAGGTAAGCAAGTACGTATATTTGAAGTGAGTTGGGAGACACCAGAAAATTTCAAATTATCAGTCAAAACGAGTCAATAATCCGTCATTTAATAACCAAATACAAATGTGGAATTGGACCGCCTCAAGAAAGTCTTAAATTACTGCTTTATCCAAAGAAACCGACAACCAGTAACGCAAGAAATGCGTCTGTTGCAGCAATCTACTACACACTGGTTGTTAAAAAATTAATATTTTTTAAAGTTACTGAGATGCCACTTTAATTTTTCTGAGGTTGTCAACAATAGTACCGGGAGCTGTGGCTCAGTGCATCAACTGATGTCATTGCAGTGCCTCTGACTGGAAGGTCCTTGGTTCGAGTCCCGACGGCGGCAGGATTTGCGGCACTAGCTTTTCAGTTAGATCGAATTCAGTCGCTGTCTGGAGGAGAATTCTAGCGGCTGGCTGCTCTGATAGGTGGTTTTTTCGATCAACACCAGGCGAATGTCAGAGCAGTACCCTAACAAATGGGCCACGGATCGCGCGCGATCTTTCCTTCCTCTTCCTTGTCCTATCCTCACCCCTTACACACACACTTACACTAACATGCACTACTACCACACATGCCAGGAGACCGGTCGGGGACTTAGAACTTGTCCCGGTTGGGGCGATGCCCCGCTAGTGGGAGATAACTGGTCGAGGTAAACCCCGCTAGTCGACGGTAGATTGGCGCCGGATCTCGCCATTCAGTGGGGGAAGATCACTGCCACCTCCCGAGGAAAAAACATGGGAAACAATTTTATAAATTCATGTGAAATGCATTACATAAATAAATGTGATATAAAGAATGTGAAAACATTTTGAGAAACTTCGCCAAAACTATGAACAAATTGTCAATTGTACAAAGTGTATTTGTAGTTTACTAGACGCATTCGGGGCCAAAAAATGAAACTTTTCAATTTAGCCTTGAAAAGTGTAGAATTTAGACTCGATTACCCATAGAAACACCTACAAATGCACCACAACATCCAAAATCGTTCGAAATCAGCTCGATTGTCGAAAAATATTCGAAAATGTCCGAAATATGCGAGTAAGGTAGAGTCGATCCGTCCTACAACTGGCCGTGTAATTCTTTTCAAAAATTGGATAAGGGGGCCCAGAAACTAATTGCCCACCTCTTGCTTTATGCTGGAGAACGCCTATGATTTTGAGTATTGCGTGCGGTCGAATTCATCTTGAAAAACGATATCGCTGATGAGCTAACACACATAACGTGTGATACCCTCATGTCACAGAGCGGTTTATCCTACAAATGTGAGCGAAACAGGGCGGTAAAAAGAAATAAACTTCCCTTTTCATGGTATGTCGGTGACTGCTAACGCGTTCTCTTGATGGTGTTCAAACGTGGTTCATAGGCAAATTGTTAAATGTTCGGCAAACATTGAGAATTTATCATTTTTCAACAGACCTGTGGAAAATACCTATCTTCGAAATTTCATTGAGCGGTATGTTAAGAGTAAAGTACCTTATGAATGTAGTGTGTGTAAAATTTATGAGAAACAGAGTTGTGATGGTAAAATACGAGTATACAAAAATTTTTTCTACTCCAATTGTATAATTCTCTTAATAGTTAGCTACAATTTCGGGCATGAAGGGAATTATGATACAGCTTCATTATATAACAGGTGTTTGACAAATCACAGAGAAGTTTACAGTTAATAGATAATCAATCATTGGTCATCGTTCTTTTAAATGTTTTGCTGGATTGTTTATACTGTTCGGTGATAACCCGTGAGATTGACGGTAAACGGCACATGCTCTATCGTTTCCAAAACGCAGAAGAAAATTATATTACTAAATCCTCTTTTGAGGGCTGTATCAATTACACTGGTCAACACACATTTTGGTGCTTGAGATGTTAAACGTTTTCCTGGGTATTTCGATGTTGCTGATTCCAAAAAAATGCCTGTTTTTCCCTATCAACTCTAGTTTTGTAAATACAGAATTATCGTCATACGTATACCACACTTCTACATTGCGTGTGCTAGCATTTGGGAACATGTGGACATAAAATATTTACTTTACCGGTGTTAATTTGTTGTAAAATAATTAAGTTAATATGTTGTAAATAAATTTGCTTTTATAAATGAAATATATTAAGAACATAACTGTGAATCATACAATTTCTTATCAAAATGTTTTAAAAATTCAAAAAACCAACCATTCATTCAACACTCAAAAAGTTTTTTTCCAATAGATATTTTGGAGTGAGAAATAGCCAAGAAGTCTCGCTTCATGATCCAACAATACTATGCCGTAATGTATATATCCCATTTTTCTTGGTAACTCTCTTCCATTCGTGAACATCTTGTTGAAATTTTTCACCTTACTCTTTACTTAGATCGCCAAGTGAAGGAAAGCAATCCAAGTGGCTGTGTAAGTAATGGACCTTAATACTTATTGCAGCTAAGCACATGGAAATTGGAAAACATTGTTTCTAAGTTGTTGTTACTAATTGTAAAAAGTTGTAAAAAAACAAAAGACCTGGCACTTGATTCAATTTCGCTCATGGATTCGAAGAAATTTGAATAATTTACGAGCTTTCTTATTTGAGAACCACCGAAAATCCCTGCTTTCACTTTCGCTTGGGTAACTCCCGGAAATGTACGTAATATACACTGGAAGCGCGAATCATCCCATTCCCACATTACAAATAGCTTCAACTAGCCTAGCTCGATATGCAAAGAAGAGAGAATAATTACCTCTCGAACAAGTAAAGGTAAATTGATCACATTGTTTTCTTTCACAACTATATCTGTTATCAGAGGCCAAGTTTTCCTCAACCAATGCTTACTTTTGGCTCTTCTGTCCCACAAAAATATAAAACAGGGATAGTTTGTGTAGCAACTTTGAGTGAGAAGAAAATTCACCATTTTCAGACCAACACAATTGACCCTCTGATGTTCATAATACGTAATCTTTTTTTAAAAATCAAAAAATTGTTATCTTTCATGCATAATGTGTGACCAATTGGAACAGATCTGTATTTGTTGCCGTTGTGTAAGGGTACACACGTCAAAATTCTTCTTGAAATGTCAGTGAAAAGTCGCCATTCATCTGACATATTATGTAAAGCCAACTTTTTATGAAGATATCATCGTTGCAGAACTCGAGAGTTTCTTCTTTCGTAAAGAAAGGCAGCAAATCCTTTTCTGAACTATTCAAACACTGATTTCTTGAGGAAGTCATTTATATATTTAGAACTAATAAATAAGCAAATTGTAGATTACCTCGAACGTATCTGCGAGAACACCTTAGATGGAAATCAGGGTGCATTAGATGTAACCGTATTCACTTCAGGTATAATAAATTAACTCAAAAACGAAAAGCTGTTTGGTGTAGCTCGTTGCTCTATTGTTGATAGAAAGACAGGCTGGAAAGCTTTTACAAAATGACATTTTCGGCATGTATGGAGACATTGTATAAATTATTGTGATAAAGGAACGCGAAGTTTCATTTCTAAATACATTACTTGAGTACTAAAAAGGTTAGTGAAAAAACAGTACACATTACTAAAAGGTTCGGGGGATTCAATTTATTGGGATATAATGAAATAATAATGAAATAGACTATACATATTAATTCAAAATGAACTGTGATTCTGAAAGTGACAATTGTTTTTCCACTGTATCTTCAAAACTAGAACTGGTGCAGCCAAGTAGTTAGCATTTTTGGAATCAGCGTTCCTGAAATACCTATAATCAGCTGTAAAATTGCAGGCGCGAAAGAAAAAGTTTTTTTGTTACCTAGTGTTATTAATCTGATAAGAAATGAGGACAGTTAATGGACTTTGATGGCATTTCTTTAATAACCTTAACCCATGTTCTGCTTATATGAGGTCATATTCTGTTGCGGGGCACCTAGGAGAAAGTCCGCGAGGTGGCGTTGGTTGAATACTGCACACCAGCTGCCAAGAAAGCTTTCAATTTAAAAGTTTAACTTACAATTGATATCTTTAGTAGTAGAAAAGTACTGTGTGAAACAGAATGAAATGAGCATTGACAGTTGACGGTACCCGCACGTTCCTCACTTGTGTCGTAATATCACTTCACACTCATGTATTAATATGTAACACTCTTATGAAGTTGAACGATATCGTATGTCAGTTCACACTCGTGTATTAATACCCATAATTACATAATTGTTTCATAATAGACTAGAAGAGGACATGTATTAGACACGCATTGCCAGATGAAATTAAACAATTAAAATTGGTATACAAATTTAAGTTAAAAGTAAAATCTTTTTGCTGCAAAACTGTTTCTATACAATTAGAGACTATACTGATCGTCAAAAAGAAAAATAATGTTTACTTTAACAAAAAAATGATATAGTACAATAAATTAGTTTACATCTGCATTGTATAATTTAAAAAAAGACTTAAATGCCTCTAACAAGTAATGTACTTCAGCTTCCGGGTCAATGACCCCCATCTCGATCGGGTTTTGGTCCAGTTCCCTGATCCATTGAGCAAATGTTCAGATGGCCCCTTCATTTGCTTCTGGACGTAAATGTAGCTTCACTATGCGCAAGTTTTGTTGAGCTTTCCTTTTGCTTGTAGTGGTAGTAGAGCTTAGGGTGAGTTTCTATTTGTTAGCGAGAAAAATCAAATTCGTTCGTTTCCCGTTACAAATAAGTTTTCTATAATTCGGCAACGAAAATATCTAGTTTTTCAAATGTTAATCTCTCGCTTTTTTAAATTTATTATTATTATTATTACTATTATTATTATTATTATTATTATTTTCATCTTTCAACTAATAATAACTAGCTGACCCGGCGAACTCTGTTCCGCCTTAACAGCCGGTCCCATCTTTTTCTCGCGTCGCACTCACTGTGAGAAACTGTACTATCCTTGTTGCACTCGTGATAATAAAGCAATTGTAAATTTGTGTTTTTCTCTCAAACAAAGAAGAATTTTTAAAAAACGCTCAGATATTAAATGGATAATTAACAAATCTATTACGTTTTTTAAAATTGATTTTTGTTTAAGAGAGAAATACAAAGCTGTAATCATAGGGACCGACTGTTAAAGGCAATAAATAAGCAGATTTGGGAATTTATTAAGTTAAATTGTTTATTAGAAAATACAAATAAAAATATTAAGTAGATTAATCATTCATTATTGTTCCTGTATTTTGGTGCGTAAGTTGCACTCTTCAGTTAAGTACCTTGTGATACACGACATTTTTTGTTTTATTATCAGGCGCAAAAACAAACAACGCAGATGATCTTCCGACCCGTGAACATGCCACATATAATTGACCATGGGAAAAACATGGATATTCTACATTCAAACCACAAACTTTCAAGAACTGGCCTTGAAACTTGAACTTTAACTTTAATGCACCACAATACTCGCAAACAGCGTTCATTGGCACAATGTAAACGCTAGGGTGCAAGCTGTAATCATTGCTGCAATCGTATCGAAACACTGCTCGATTCAAATCAGCTCTTGATGAATTTCTTGTTCTGCTTCGAAAATTATTTGTTGACCGCTGTTGTTCGCTCGACGATTTTGTATTGCCAACCGAGTCGTTTCACGGGCTGCCTCACGTTGCTCTTGTGATTGAGAAGCACGAAGTCGAGCCATTCTAACGCGGCGCTCTTTACGTGCAATTTCTTGTTCTTCTTCAGTCCTTTCATTAGCAATGTTTCGTATCCTTCTTGCATTACGGCTTTGTCGGGAAAGATTCAATCGTCTTGGTCGCGGCATTGTTAATTATACTTCCCTTCACTTTTTAACACGCTTTTATTAGCTTCATTTGTATCTTTGCTTGATTGCTTGCTTGTTCTCCGCTGCAGAACGCTTCTGCACAGAAAACTTAGGCGAAAAGGCGCGAAAACATACGAAAACGCGTGAAAACGTGCGAAAACGAATGAAAACGTGCGAAAACCCTCGAAAAGGTGCTAAATCCTACCCGTAACACGACGATAAACGGTGCAAGCGAAAACGTGCGAAAACGTGCAAAAACGTGCGTTCTCACACAGGAACGCTGTCGAACGGGATAAACAGTATCCTATGTCCGTCTCCTGGCTCTAAGCTTCCTGCTCACCAATTTTCAGACAAATCGGTACAGCCGTTCTTGAGTTATAAATAATGTAACTAACACGACTTTCTTTTATATATATAAATTAAATAGTTGGGAAGGGATTCTGAAACTCAAGAAAGCGTGCGCAGATGATTTTCTCCCCCCACACGTACGTCACATACAGTTTTTGACTGTTTTTAACTAAATAAAATTTTTAAAAAAATAGTGCACGTTAGGGAAGTTTTCACTACATAAATGCACACATATTTCCTAAATGTCTCGTGCATGTAAACCTGGTCCCTGGATACCTGGGTTCTAAAGTGTGAATGCGGCTGGCGTGTTTGCTGCCCGTGCCGTGCCCCGTGGCCCCAGCGCCGCTAATGAGCGCGCCGCTGCCTCGCCGCATCCCCGCACTTGGCGCAACTGCCTTGATGACGTGATGGCCCCGGCCTTGGCGCGAGCGGGAGCGCCTCCCAGCGCCCACCCGCCCCCGGGCAGCCAGATCCAGAGCGCGCTCGCGTGCAGCTCGCGGTGCACGCCGCTCCTTGGCGCGCCGCCAGTGGCTGGCGGGGCGCATTCGCTATCTTCCGCCGTCATTTTTAAATTATTCCCACGGAAATCCAAGCCAATATGTGACGTTTTCACATATAACAAAGCATATTCTGTAAAATATTCTCAATCTTACAATGAAATTAAATTATTTTTACAAGGATCAAAGATGTTACCTTTTCGAAATAATCGATTAAATTCAGTTGATTCAAGTGAGACACAGGGTGCACCGTCAAGGTATCGGTTGGTTGATTGATTGATTTTTTCGTGTTCCTGGCGCGTTAACTGCTTTGGTCAGTAGCCCCGTTAGTATAGTGCATGTTTTTTTTCTCGAGAGACGACGGCTAGTGGGGTTTCCCCCTAACCAGGACTCTCCCTCCAGCGGGGCACCGCCCCTGCCGGGACAAGCTCTAAGCTCCCGACCGATCTCTCGGAATATGTGGTAGTGTAGTGCATGTTAGTGTAAGTGTGTGTGTAAGGGGAGAGGATACGACAAGGAAGAGGAAGGACAGATCGCGCGCGGTCCGTGACCCGTTTGGTAGTGTACTGCTCCGGCATTCGCCTGGTGTTGATTGGAGAAACCACGAAACTACCTAGCAGCCCGCCGCTAGAATTCTCCTCCAGACAGCGACTGAATTCGACCTAGCTGAAAAGCTAGAGTCGAAAATCCTGCCGCTGTCGGGACTCGAACCTAGGACCTCCCGGTCAGAGGCGCTGCAGTGACATCAGTTGATGCACTGAGCTACCGCCGTCATTTTTAAGTAATTCTGACGGAAATCCAAGCCAATATGTGACGTTTTCACGTATAACATAGCATATTCTGTAAAACATTCTGAATCTAATAATGAACTCTTTGAATTATTTTTACAAGGATCGAAGATGTTACCTTTTCGAAATAATCGATTCAATTGAGTACTTACATTTGATTCAAGTGAGACATAGGGTGCACCGTCAAGGTATCGGTGATTCCAGGGCTACATACCTACATGATCATATATCAATTTACAGAAACCAAGCTTGTACAATATTTTGAGCGCTCCACATATATTTGTTACAACAAAGGATCGAAAAAAACACTATATTCGTACGCTAATAATTTATGGCACGCCCATTCATCTAAGGCGGATACGCAAATGTGCAGCACTTTATATCTGAGCAAGAAAACTTACGATAAACGATGATTATAGGCCTATAAAACCCGGTTCACGTGACTGCAAAGGGATACAAATTTTGTGCGGACAGATGAGAACTATAGGGACAGGAGAACTTAGGGGACAGGTAGGAAAATGAAGGGGGCAGGTAGGATCCGAGTGTTTCTTAAGCACTATTCTACACAATGAGACCTTTTAGAACTGTATATTACAATTTTGGAGATTTGGTTCCTTTGAGTGTCACCACTCCACAACAGGTGGTCATAAAAGTGCAGTATCCAGAAAAATACTTAAAATTAAATTCAAGGAAAAAGGCAGTAATATTCTTTCGCTATAAAATTTTGGGACTCTGAATTTCGGAATAATTTAACCTCAACAAATAGCAATAATAGAATGGTCTCTCTCCCTCCGTACCAGACCTAATACTTTAACGCACAGTTCAGGAGCTCGCTGTTCAAACTTGGATTGTTACTACGAAGTAATTTTCAATTTTAAAACAATTATTTACAAACTGCGGATTTCTACATGGGTCTACCAAACTCATTATGTGGACCTGGGAAGATTTTGCGGCACAAAACGTTTAATTTTTTGACATCGTATCGAATGCCCTAATTTAGAAAATGATTCGTTTTCCCAATATCATTAGCAGATTTTGGATAATATGCATTAGACACAATATTGCTACCTTGCTTTGAAATTGTTTGGAGCTTTGCGTTGGAACTGAACTCGTATGGGTGTTCTTCAACATTACGTAGCACGTTATTCATAACGAGCGACAAAACTGGGCTTTGTCCTGAACCCTTCGTTGATTGTCAAAGCTACGCTAAAGCTCCACACTGGCCGTCCCATTGATTCAGTCTGCGGCAGGAGGCACCGATCGAGTCGCAACTGTTTCGAAACTATGGGAACGTTTTAAACGTGTATCGTGTAGTTGCAATTTTACTTTGTAAAAAATGTAGTGTGAGTGTTTTTCCAAGAAAAGGCTGTGTGAACAATCCGCATGCTTTTGATACAAATCTGGATGTTGTGTGATTAATAATTAAGGAAATATTACTCCAACTATCAAAGTGTGTATCAGGACTGTTTTAAAATTAAATAAAGGGATGAAGATAAAACGTTTGCTACACATATCGTTTGTAAAACTTGTGAAACATTTAAGAGAAGAGTTCAACGGACATCGTTCATCTTTGTTCTTTTGAAATCGGTTTACGGTAAACCACGAGATTATTTCAATTATTCTTATTTTTATATGAGTAAAAAATTCATGTAAACAAAACATATCGTATATCCAAATCTGCTTACCGCGATAATACCTATGCAACATGGACCAATGATTTCGATTTCAGTATCACTAACAGAAGTACCAGAAAATAAATGCGTTCTTTCTCTGCTTTTGGTTTAGAAAATGGTCCAAAAATAATGGGATTTGCCACATTGTCAGGTCACTGCCCTACAGAGTTAGAAAAAATATTATAAAATGATAATTGTATGAAAAAAGTATACTTCGTACCAACACAATTACGTAAAAAATTACCCCCTAATTGATTTGCGGACAGTTTCTAACTCCTATGCCTAACACACTTGAAATAATAAAGCAATTTGTTAAATCCTTGAACAACGTCTGGATCGTTTTTAACAAAATGTTCAAATATGTCCATTATTGTCAGTCCAGAAACAAAAGTAAAAGAAGGCATTTTCGACCGCCCACATATTCGCCAACTAATTAAGAATGTTAATTTTAGAATTGAAATAACTAGCGTAGAACGTTAACCTTAAACTCTTCCAAGGATGTGATCACCATTTTTCTCGGCAATGTTAAAGATGTTAGATACGAACAAATTGTTAAAATGATACTCGAAAAATTCAAGAGACTAAGATGTGATAAGAGCTTGAAGTTACATTTTGTATATTCTTATCTTGAATTTTTACCGGAAAATGCATAACCACTAAGATAAGAACTCGGTGAACAGTTTCATCAAGATATAAAAGTGATGAAAATTAGCTACCAGAGTCGATGGGATCATCCCAGGATGACTGACTACTGTTGATGTTTAACAAGAAAGAACACTCTCATGGACCATAAACGTCAATAGAGACAATATTCGTTTTTAACAAAACGTAGGAGAAAATAGATTGATATTACACTACTTATTTTAAACTACTGCATCAATACCTTTAATTTTTTGAAATATTTTACAGTAATTTATTGCGTTTATACCATTATTAAATACGGTTACTAACAAGAAATTACCAAAATACTCGTATTTTCGTTTCTTAAACCGTACGTGATACGTAGTAATGACAAGCAGATTTCAATTCTGTACATCAAAATTAAAGACGTGTTCAAAACTGTGTCGCATAAAAAATATTTCGCAGATCTTTGTTAATAATAATAATAATAATAATAATAATAATAATAATAATAATAATAATAATAATAATAATAATAACACAATAATAATATTGAAATGCATTCAAAGGTGTTGTATCACATTTTTATGTCGTCATTTCTAGATTTGCCCAGTCTTCGCATATATCTTTCTACAGCAACAGGGGAGGGGGATTTTTTTTAATTCTCAAAACCACGCTCATTTTTTTTAAATTAATTATTTGCCCACATTTTTTCAATAAAGTACCTAGACTCCCCTATTTCATTGCTAAAAATGAAATTGCTTTATAAATATTTACTTTGGTGTTCCTGTGACAACGGATGTAAATTGGATAGTAAATTTGAAGCGATGCGACAATAATATTAAAATTCGGTCGATTCGATCAATATGAAATGAAATAATCATTCAGAAATCCTTTTGGCCTTCGGTTATTATTCATAATGTGCATGGCTTGTTCTGAAAGAACGCCTGCCCCTTACCCGAAAAAAAAATGCAAAAGGCATTTTTGCGTTTTACTGACTGCTGACTGATTAGCTGCTGCCCTTTCAGCATTCCCCGCGCATACTGACAGTTGGTGTTCCCCCAAAAAAGGAGTTGCAGCTCAATCCTATGACAGAAATGTGATTTATATAAGTGCCTTAGAATCTAATTTGTATGCTTCGATATATTGGAAGTGCGAAATAATGGTAGCTGAAAACTATTTTATATGCTCTCCAGAAACTCAAACTTTCAAACTTTCTACTATGTGGTTTAAATTTTTAAACAAAATGAATCGAAAAGATTTGCAATGGTATTCGTTGTTTTAAACTCGGTCTTCGACCACGCTTCGTCTCTTCCAAACATTTTACTGGGAAAAGAAAACAAATGTCTTCGAATTACACCCACATAACCACCTGCATTCACTATGAAAAATCATTTTTGAATTTTTGGTGAAGGCTTTTTTACGATTGTGAATTTTCATTAAAATTTTGAAGACACCGATTGGCTTTCTAGGTCCCTTAGTATCTAGTTTTTCTTCAGTAGGGCATGTCCCAAAAGGATTTTTTTAAATATTTCTACTGAGTACCAGGTAAATAAATATTTAACATTTGTAATCTTCACTCCCACAGGAATAAAAATCACAAAAATTCCCAAAAGCGGAAAAGATTATTACTTCGTTTTGAAAGTTTTATCAGTTTCACTTTACAGACACCGCCAGCAGAATCATCGATCGCAACAAGAGCAACAACAATGAAACAAATCATAAAAAATAATTTATTTATTTATTTATTTTACGTCAAAAAACAGTTAAAAACTGCGTATGACGTGCTATGGGGAAAAGTGAATTGTGTGCACATTTTCAAAATTCTGTGATCCCTACAATAAGTCATATACTACTTAAATTTTGAATTTTGAAAGGGAAAAAAAAAACAAAAAAAACTCCCATGTAATAAAATCTATTCAAGGATAAATAAGCAATAACTTTTGGCTCTTATTACTTCCTGCCGCGACAACATGGAAACTATAATTTGAATAATTGTATTTCCCACTGAATTCTAGAAGACGTGCACAGAAAATGAAGTTACATTTATGTCCAGAAGCAAAACAAGGGGCCATCTCAGCATTTGCTCAATGGATCAGGGAAACTGGACGAAAAACCTGATCGAGATGGGGTCATTGACCCGGAAGCTGTAGTACAATAGTTGTTACAGGTTGTTTATACTCATTTATACAGTCCAAATGGTAATTAATGCATTATGTATCATTGTTAAAATTAATGTTACTTTTCTTGTGATGCTCAGTATAGTCTCTAATTGTATAGAAACAGTTATGCAGCAGAAACGATTTCACTTGGGATTTAAACTTAATTGTGGTTCGTATTCTCATACATACTTGTATACGTAACGATGCACAATGACTCCAAGTAAAATAACTGGACGCAATCACTGAGAACTATCAACAGCTGATCAAGAGACCTCTTCACAACAGTAACTGCACTCATCGTATATACTACATTTTAAACCAACAAACCTAATATAAAATGATAATAAATTCGCAAAACTTGATAAATAATTCACTCAATGTCGTCAAAATTCATCGAATTAGTGTATCTTTAATAAGGCGGAAATTAATAAAACAATATATACAGTTATATTAGACGAAAACAGAAAATTAGTATTCCTGAGTCCCCCCAGGGCAGCCGGCAATGAGATACCAAAACTCCACGGTAACAGTTTGTGGCGCTTTCTGTGGTATCGTTGCGGTAGTAAAACGCTGGGGAAATGACCGACTGCTCGCATACGGACGTGCGTGTAGCAAAGAGGCTAATACTATGCAATGTTGAACCCATAAGAGCGCGCCGTTGTACGCTTTGCATGCCTTTGCAACGAGACGCTAGAGACAGCACTCGGCCGGCGCTCTTTGATTTCAAAATGATTTCATACATCAATATTGTTGCAATACCTCGATTGTTGAATGACATTAAATTGAAACGATATATTTCTAATAATGAAGAGTATTGGAGGTTAGGCAACCGCACCGGGAGCGGTAGCTCAGTGCATCAACTGATGTCACTGCAGCGCCTCTGACCAGGAGGTCCTAGGTTCGAGTCCTGACGGCGGCAGGATTTTGGACACTAGCTTTTCAGCTAGGTCGAATTCCGTCACTGTATGGAGGAGAATTCTAGCGGCTAGCTGCTCTGATCGGTAGTTTTCCGTGGCTTCTCCGATCAACACCAGACGGAGCAATACCCTACCAAACGGGCCACGGACCGCGCGCGATCTGTCCTTCCTAGTCCTATCCTCTCCCTTTACACTAACACTAACACGCACTACACTACCACATATTCCGGGAGACCGGTCGGGAGCTTAGAACTTGTCTCGGCTGGGGCAGTGCCCCGTTGGTGGGAGAGTCCTGGTTAGGGGGAAACCCCACCAGACGACGGTAGGTCGGCGCCGGATCTCGCCATCCAGCGGGGGAAGATCACCGCCATCTCCCGAGAAAAAACATGCATTACACTAACGGGACTAATGACCAAAGCAGTTGACGCGCCCGGAAACACGAAAAAATCAATCAATCAATTGGGCAACCTTGTAACCTACGCACGAGCTACTGCACTCACCGAAAGAATGCTATCTCGCGGGACGAACGCTGCATCCCCGTATCCCAACAATCACGATCCGAACTATCGCCGCCCACGACTCGACAGGATGGCCACTCAGAAGCAGCTTTGAGTATCAAAGAGAACGCCCTGTGTCGCACGAGCGGCAGCTGCATTTCCAACGCCCACAAAGAAACAGTTTGCAGCTTGAGTTACAGAATCATTATCTTGCGTAACAGTTAATCAGAGTATCTCTCCGACGCTGCAGATTATAATCTCGCCGACACAGCAAGATACTTAAACACCTGTGAACAATCAGACACATTTTACATTTACTCAAAAAGGTATGATTCAGGAACTCCTGTTCTTCAGTCAGACCTGAAATAACTCGTGTATGTAGTAAAGTAGAATAAGCAGTGCAGATTACATGTTATTTTAATAAAGAAAAGCAAATACAGAACATATGTGAATAATATAAAGAAAATAAGTATAAAGAATATCCAAGTAAAAGCAGTATAAAGACAATAGTAGATAGCATAAGTAATAGTAGAAAACAATGAGTCATTGTCGATAATTCACATCTAAAATTCTATTAAAGTGCCCAGCTAAAGGTTTTACAGAGTATTCAACGAAGTAGTGGAGTAAAGTATAGCGTACAAAAATATATATCTGTTACATCTTTTTAACATTGTAGCAATTAGTATTTCATGACTTTTTTCCAGAGAGCTATTTTAAAATCAGAAATTAGTAGTAACAAAATCATGAAGGAAAGAAAATAACTTGTTGTATCTTATCACCAAGCATCCATCTGGTAACTGGTTAAATGAGTTAAATGAGTGCAATCTCTCAAGAAAGTTACTTGATCACGAAGATAAGGAGGTGGCTAGTTTTAAGAACTAATGACATGCTTAAAGATATGTAGCCTGATTCTCTGTCTCATTGGCAGTCAACCTGAATTCTTCAAAGCCAGAGACACGTGGTCGCACCTTATGAGGTCGTAATAGAATCTCAGACACGTATTTTGCACACTTTGAAGGCGGGTCATCCCCCCCCCCAGTATCTGCAAAATTAAACAGTGATGAAATCAAGGAACCCGGCAAATACAATTTAGCTTAGTTGATAAAGCTTTTCTAAACGTGTATATTAGTTCTCAATAGGGCATATGCAGTAGAACATACTTTAGATATATGACGATCAAACTTCCAGGGTGAGTCAAGAATTACACCCAAATTACGTGTGGCATCGACAGTTAGTACAAGTGTACCATCAATATAAATTGATATACCTCCGGTGTTTCCAAGAAGTTCAGTAGGGTTCACATTGATGAAAGCATTTTTTGACAGATTCAGTATGAGACAAATTATATTTCACCACTGAGAGATTTTCATGATGTCCACCTCCACCTCGAGGATATTCAGCGCTAGCCTTAAGTTCTCTGGAGAGAAGGATGATTTGATTTGATTTTTTTCGTGTTTCCGGGTACGTCAACTGCTTTAGTCATTAGTCCCGTTAGTGTAGTGCATGTTTTTTTTCTCGGGAGGTGCGCTGTGATTTTCCCCCGCTGGATGGCGAGATCCGGCGCCGACCTACCGTCGGCTAGTGGGGTTTCCCCTAACCAGGACTCTCCCACCAGCGAGGCACCGCCCCAGCCGGGACAAGCTCTAAGCTCCCGACCGGCCTCCCGGAATATGTGGTAGTGTAGTGAATGTTAGTGTAAGTGTGTGTGTGTAAGGGGAGAGGATAGGACAAGGAAGAAGAAGCAAAGATCGCGCGCGGTCCGTGGGTTTGGTAGGGTACTGCTCCGGCATTCGCCTGGTGTTGATCGGAGAAACCACGGAAAACTACCAATCAGAGCAGCCATCCTCTAGAATTCTCCTCCGAACAACGACTGAATTCGACCTAGCTGAAAAGCTAGTGTCGAAAATCCTGCCGCCATTAGGACTCGAACCTAGGACCTCCCGGTTAGAGGCGCTGCAGTGACATCAGTTGAGGCACTGAGCTACCGCTCCCGGTAAGAGAATGATGAGAATAGGTGGGTGTCATCAGCATACGTAAAGATAGTATACGACAAGTGTATATTATGCATATCAGCCACATATAAATTAAAGCAGGTTGAACCCCAAATTGAGTCTTTTGGAACTCCTGACTTGATGCGAATTGGTGCAGAAATTCTTTGGACCTCCTGTAGTGATAGGTCAACTCTATGCCCTCTATCAAGAAAGTAACTGGTAAAGAATTTTATATCGGACTTACAACCACCATATGCTTTCCATTTACGGATAAAAATACTATTTCATGATATCGAAAGTCTTGTAATAGTCTAGAGAAACTATGGCAGAACATTTGCCTTTATCAAAATTAGTCAGAACAAGATCATTCAGAAAGGCATGTGCAGTTGAAGCACTATACCCCTTACAAAAACCGGACTGATTACTAGGTATAGCTCGCAAGGACGCTGTCTACCTGAGAACGATGTAAAAATGTGAAATTTCTTGTTTTTCAATTTTTTTTTTTTTTTTTTTTTTGTTTGTTTGTTTTGTTTATTATAGTCGCATCAACCAAAGTTTCTTAGCGACTTTTCAGTATTTTACATATTCATATTTGATTTTACATTATTTATATGTATACATAGCACAAAGTTTACAATAGAAATGAGGTACAAAATAATAGTACAAAACTTGACATCCAATCATGGCTGGTATGATAATATGTACAGGGAACCACTTATATTTTATTAAATATATTAATGTTCTGACAAAATCTTATGATTTCCTGTTGATAGGACTTGGAATACACAACTGCTTCGAATTGTTGCTCCGGTGATAGGCCATCTCTTTCTTCCTGGAACTTAGGACAAACGTTCAAAATATGAGATACCGTTAGTTGAACCTCACAAAAGTCACAGATGGGTGCGGGTAGTTTGTGAAACAGGTGTGCGTGTGTTAAATTAGTATGTCCGGAGCGAAGTCTGGATAGCACTACTTGTTCTCGCCTAGTCATTCGTTTATCTAGATACACTGAGAAGAAATCTGATTGCGTTTTATGGAGGTGGCTGGCTTTTTATTTGGTCCATTCTTGATTCCAGTTAGTCAACATTCTTTTGTTCATAAATTTTAGGATGTCAGTTGTAGTGTTAACTAGGTTGTGAACTGTATGGTCTTGTTTGAGGTTTACCAAGAAAGAAGTCGCTGTGCTAAACTCTTGAGTAATGTTGTTTTCCAAGGATGTGGGGATCCAGGCAAATGAGATATCTTTTCCCGTTAATGATATCTGATGGTAGAGTTCAGCGATTGTTTGTAAGATTTCGCATTTGCGCTTACTATGGTTTAACTGGAGTAGAGTGCTTGATGAGTTAGTTACAATTGAGAAAGAGGGGTGCGTAAGTTCTTTGACCAGTTTTAAAGCCTGCATGATTCCATATAAACCCGTAGTTGTAAGGCTTACGTGGGGTTTGAATGTATACAATGTGTTGCGCTCAGCGGTATACACATTGACTTCCGGACCGTCAGTCTTGAGAATGGACTTGATACCGATAACAGTGTATGACTTGTATTTCTCAGCAAAATCATTGAGAATAGATGTACTGTATTCATCTGAGGATGAACTTTTCTCAAGTTTCAGTAAAGACAGGTCAATTTTGAATTCTTGTAACAACCAAGGTTGAATTTTGCATAGGCGGTGTTTTTCAATCTGAGAGAGTTGAATATTAAGAATTTCGAGAGGTTCCTTGATTTTTAGATAAAAGGGAATGATTGATTTATGTTTCTTGAAGAGATCCCGAAGGTATGGTGAAACATTGTTGGTTATAATTGGATTGATAGACGAGCCAGCTTTAATTGCATACTTCATGCCGAGCAATTGGCGTCGGAATTGTAGAGATGGCTCCTTGGCTTCAGTAAGTAAGC
>BLKR01016556.1:0-24827 GCA_011170035.1 Teleogryllus occipitalis | reverse complement strand
GTAAAACAATCTTGAATTTGTGCGACCCAGAATTTCCAACCCATTTTTTGTCTCAAAAAACTTCTTGCCAACGTACAAGACGCCTGATACGGACTCTCACCTTGCCTTAGTCAACGCCCTGCGGCTAATGCAAATATTAGCCGGATGAAGTCCGAATTGATCCGTTCATCGTCAGCCGAACAACTTTATCCAAACCGTCATACTAATGTCCGAAGTAACAGTCTACTCCTAATTATACATATATTGATCTTTAGACATAACAAATTCACTAATAGACATCTCTGGACTTGCTAAAATTTGTTTTTACTTTGGCTCACCAAAAATATAGAAATATTGGTTTGCTGCATTTTGCCACGACCCCTCCATATGTCTAAGAAATTTGCAAAGAAACTACAGGGCGTGAGATAATTGGTTAAAAAGAGCGGAGAAGCTCCGAATGGAAAACTTCGTAAATACAGAGAAGTCTGTATTTCAAGCGCGGTGAAACAAAGTTTTGTATAAATGCTGAATGTTTCTTTTTGTTTTGTGTTCGTTTTAATTTGTGCGACTTACAAAGACTTCGAAAACTGAAAGGAAGAAATAAGTATCTGCGTATTCGCTTTCGGTGACTCATCCTTGAATAAATCTGCCTCCGAGACTTTCAAGAAGACAAGAGTTTCTAGGCGCCATTGACTGCAGAATTGAGGGCTTCAGTCTCACAAGACGTGTTGCCGTATTTTGTGTGAATTATGAAAATCGTTTATGTAAATAGTTTCAATATTTAGTTAAAGTTAAAGTTCGTTTTTCTCTCTTGTAAAAAGGCGATAATTCTAGGAAGGGTGATACCTCAATGACACTCTCCTCAGTATATAAATAATAAGATAAAACAAAGCAGTAACAATTGCAGGCTTCTGAACATTATTTGGTCATGTTTATGTAGTAATATTTATTTATTTACGTAACAATTTGTGAGGGATTATTAACAGTTGCTTCCCGTGTCGTCTTGGCAGATGAAGTTGACTGTGTACGGATATAATCCTGAAGACCCGTCTGGCTGAGAGTCTGAGGACTTTAGAGAGTGGTGTAGGAAAATCTTCAGCCATCGAGTTTCTCCTGGTTGCAGGTGGAGTGGTTGAGCACGCTTCCGCACGGTCGTGCCCCTCACTCGCGCCCGTGCCAGCCGTCAGCGCTCGCCCCGCCCCCGCGCCCGCCCCTCCCCCTCCCCCTCCCCCACGCCCGCCCCCGCCCCCGTCCCGCCCCGCGCCCGCCCCGCCCCCGCGCCCGTCCCGCCCCGCCCCCGCGCCCGCCCCGCCCCCGCGCCCACCCCGCCCCGCGCTGTGCCCTGCGTGGAAGGCAGGGGCCGGGCCCCCGGCGCAGCGCCGCCAGCGCCTGGCACGGGGAAAGCGATTTAGGGCTGCGTGTTGTGTAAGGAGGCAGTCTCGGGCGGACAGGTGGCTTGGCAGGGCTTGGCGCGGGACGGGCTGCGGCCCGCCGCCACCGCCGCCACCGCTGCCGGCCCGAGCGGGGTAGTTGAGGTGGCTGGGGCGGTAGCGACCCCTCGGCGGGCGCAGGAGCGGGAGCGGGAGCGGGAGCGGGTGTGGGCGCCGGCGCAGGCACGGGCGTGCCTCCGGGAGTTGGCGCCACTGCCCGCCCACCCTCGCCCTTTGTCCTGGGCGGGCCGCTGCCGCCTCGGCCGACCTCCTTTCGCCCGCCCGGAGTCCCGCCCCGCCCCTCTGCGCCGCGCCCTGTCTCGCCGCCCGCTACTTAAGCGAATTAATTGCGCGAGTGCGGGCTAGGGCGCCGGACTCGGGATGGGGCAGGAAACTGGGGCTAGACGAGCTTGCAAGTTTTTGCTCGCTAACGCCCAACTCGTGTCGACTGGCACCGGTGGACGAGGAAGTTCTCCTTACGTTCAATCATTTATTGAAGATAGATAACTTTGCGCATGCTCTTTTTTGCGCAGACAACATTTTTTCGTTGCGGAATTTTGTAATAGCAAGGGCTTTAGTTAATTTGATTGGTACATAAATGCTTTCACACTGAATAGTTCGTAAATACCCGTGTACAGGTTTCTTTATATAAAATTATTGAATCTGGAATTGTTTTGAGGATTCTTTCGTTGCAATGCATTCGTTGCGTTCCGTTTACAGTTCACTATATGAAATATATATCACGTAAATAATTCTTATTCACGTAATTCTATATCACGTAAATAATTCTTATTTACGTGATCATGTAACAACCGGAAATTTAAACGTTGAGATTGAGATTAGATCATTCTGCAAATGGCATATTCATACGAGAAGACTAAAATAATGGTGACCCTGGACCGTCCTGCATAAGACGATCCTGTTCATAAAAAAGAACTGTGAGCTAGTACATTAATAGGTCATATCTACTCTACTCAATATATTCTGCTACCGTTGTTAAGACATTTAGTAACAATAGACTTACGGGAATACAATCATTAACTAAGTTTTTTTCTATCAGTTCATGTTGAATACATGCAAAAATTGACACACTGCCAGTTCTCATATATCCATCAAGAAGCCTATAAAAATATTCGCTCGAGTGCGTGGAATATGGTAATCTGTCTAGTTTCTCGAGAAAAGTCAGTGTTTTGAACGGTTTGCAAGTCCTGACCGAGCCCAAAGCTTCTTGCCTGTCGGCACTGGTAATTGGCACAGCTCTACCACGGAGCTCGGACGGCGCCGCTCCCGTCCGAGGGCGCAGACCCCCTTGAAAAAGGCAGAATTGTCAGCGCCGCGCCGGCGCCTCTTCCTCCCAATTTGTGTCGGGGGAGCGCGGAATGGAAATCGGCCGGCGCGTCGCCAGTGGAAAACTTGCGCAGCTGGCGCGCCCACGCCCGCGTCCAGCAGCGACCCGCATCTGCCTCCAGCGGCCGCGCCGCGCCCCTCGGCGGGCACCCTCCGCCGCGCCCCCGCCCTTGACAGGCGTCGCACGCCCTTCGCCCGACAGGGCGCTCTCCCTCCGCATGCGGCCCGGGCGGGCGGGTGGCGGGTCGTCAGCCCCCTCGTCACCCATCCGGCCGCCCCCGCAGACGGCGCCACGTGCTGGCGAGACGCGTCGCGTCGCGTCGGCCCCCTTCCTCCTCGCCCCACACGCCCCTCCTCCTCGCCGTGCTCGCACGCGCCCGCCGAGGGGCCCCCGTCTGCCCGCGCGAGCACGGCCGCCGAACCCGCTCGCTCGCGCGCGCCGCAGTCGCACGCCCCAGCGCCGCCGCGCCGTTGCCGCCGCTGCTCCATGGCCTGCCTCACGGCCGCGCCCCCGTCACGCCTCCCGAGCACGCTGGCTCTGCGTCCTCCGCCTCCGTCCACGAAATACTCTTCTTCTGCAGTCTCCGGAAGCCTAGTTCCCGGTTAGGCCGTGGTAAGCCAACGTTTCAGTGTTGCTTGATGTGGTGTGAACTAAAGGATGGAGTTCGACGTGCAGCAAACAATGCTATGATGTAAATGTCAATATTGTGATTATGTTAAAATCATTACGATAACCTATCCAACATGGTGCGAGTTTTCAGTGTGTTTCTGTGCAATCCTTGTGGTTTCTGAATATAACACGTCGGATAGTGTGTCTCAGGGCTACCGGCCTAGCGTGGTTTGCTCCCGTCCCCGGTACGTCTTCAGACCGTTCGTGGTGCCTTCGCGTCGTTCTCCGCCGCGGACGCTGCCCTTGGCGCAGGTGGCTGCGGCAGTGCGTCGCGGCACGCCCCTATCCTCTTCCACCTTTAATGAAATTCACTCCAGCTGTCGCCGACGCCTAGTTTCCGGTTGGGCTGTAGAGTAAGCTTGCGTGTCAGTGTTGCTTAAGTAATCGTCGGGTTCCTTTGTAGGGCTTCAGAACCTACTTTGAACTAAACGTGATTTAAAGGAAGAATACGCAGAAGACGAATACAAGTGCAGAAAACAAAGGTGTTGATCTGTGATGCCAATTTGAATGATGCGATTATGTGAAATAAATTGTGACAGCAAATTCAGTGTGGTGCAAATTATCAGCGTGTTCTTGTGCATGTATCGTACAGGTTCTCTCGAAAATATGTAGGTACGAGAGTTGAACCTTGTGTTTTCTTTTAATAACACGCTGCTAAATATCTGGCAGGACCTGTCGCCTTGCCTCCTTTGCTCGCGTCTCTAGGACGCCTCCCGAGCACACGTGACCCTTCAGCGTTGCACCCCCGCAGACGCTGTCTTCGACCGAATGGCTGAGTCTGCACTTGAGGCGGTTCCATCTAGTATCGCTTCTAATTTTTGGATATTCTGGCTGAGGACTCAAATGAAAGGTAATGTTGAGCAATGCTTTCTAGTTATTGTGATTACATTTCGTCTTTGAGAGAGGTTGTGTCGGACAAGTACAAATATAAATCAAATGAGCCATTGCTTGTGGCGTTTCCTTGAGTCATTATTTTGTCATTGGTAAATAGTGAGGCAGAGAAAGAGCAATGAGCTGCAGGAGCTGACTGAGTCTAATAAAACAATTTATGCGGTCCGGTTGTAACTCATGTGACATGTTTCGGATCACGTAATTGCTAATTAAAGTAATGTCAGTAATTACAGCAATTTTATCGTTTATCCAGCAAGACACAGGAATTTGATGTACTTAATCTTGCAGGGAGAATTGAAGGAAAAGATCGATTATTGACCGGCGCACTTTCCCGGCGCACGTGCATTAGGCTTTAATATCGTTATTTTATTTTCTAGTTCTAGCGATACTTTCTTGATTCTCAAAACACTAATGACCTTCGGCGTGGGAATTCAATGCTGTCAACATCAAGCGCTTAGGCCTCCTGTGTATGATGAAGCAATGATATGGTTCCCATAACTTTTTTGTTGATGACTTGAATACCATTCTGTGAAGTTAATGTCAATTTCGGATGCATTATTAAAACCTGTTGAAAGAAAATCATATTATATTTTGAATGGGGAGAATATTGCTCCCTCTGCTTTAACGACTCGTCATTTTGGACAGGATGTCAGTGTGAGGACCGACGGAAGCACGTGTCGATTTAACTGAAATCGCCGATGGCGGGTGCCTGCGAACAAATTAGATGTCAGACCTCGTAGTATCAGCTGGTGAGAAATTCTCATGTCGAAGTCAAGATGGATGTTCTGAAAGATAATGAGGGCACTGCCATTCGCTTGCCCTTACATCAGTTCAGCATTTGGGTTCATTTCCGATGATATATTTCACTACTCTACATATGTATTCATTCTCAGGCATTAAAGCGGATTTCACAGAAATGGATGAATGGCGATCTGCGTTTATTAGGATTGTTCCTGATGTTGCCAGAGATGAACAGCATTTACTCGTCTCCTTTTCTTTGGTAGCAGTATCGCAATCAACCAACTCTGCGTTCTATTGCGCAGGAAGAAAATGTCTAATATTTTTGTGCGAAATTAAATTTCGCCTTCTTCGAAAGCTGCATTCTTTCAAAATTAAAAATATTTATTTTCACATTTACTTATTATTAAATTTAAATATTATGTACGCGGTGATCGAGGCTAAGGTTTTACGAGACATTTCTAACGCTGTACATTTCCTCATTATTCCCAAGAGCCACAGACCACAAAACAACACAAAAACACTGCCCGATAGACTTCCAAACACATCAGGCTATGGAATCGCTAAATCGCAAGAGCACTCCGCAGGCAAACTATACTCTCCTCACGAGCACGTCCTAGAGAGAGGGCGGGGAAATACTACTACATTGCACAGTCGCAGTTGCAATTTTATACGCTACGTGATACCCCGAGTAATGTACCGATACGTCGTATTGGCAACATAAACATTCAGAAACTATCGCGTATCGCCTTTTATCCATTTCTGTCTTCTCGTATAGGTTTTATATGAACCTAAGCAAATTAAAAGCTAAAAGTGCAACTTTGTTAACACGGAAGAAGCGTCAAAAGGGGATTTGGATGCTAAATCACGAACATGGAGATATTTAAGTGTGCATCCACACTTACATTGAAATTGAGCCATGTACGTACCGGATTTATATGTACTGATATTTGTAATAAGAACGTATATATGCAAGTAGTAAAAACTGCAAGTACTAAAATATGCTCTATAAAGTACCTACATCAACTTTTCGTTACATTGTTTCTCATAATTTGTACTTACAGTACTTTCATCCGGCACTTTATTTCTAGTACAGCGTTCAATGAGTAAAAGTAGCAGAATTATTTATTTTCCAGAGTGAAATGTTTGCCACTTAATAATTGGACAATAGAATTAGAATTGCTTTCAACAAAATTCTGAGAACACTTTAGCATTCACCTTCATACCATGAAGAGGTGGATTTTCCTTTCTTTTTCGCATCCTGTTTGATTTGATATGACTTTTTTGATTGATTTCAGTGATCCATGACACCACTGAAAATTTCTAAAGGTTCCATACCCTGCATAGTAAAACATTTTATATCCGTAAATATCAATTCATGATCCCCATTCATCTCCCTTTTTAAACTTAGACGTTGTGGAATTGGTACACAACATTTTGGAAAGAAGCTTTTCTAGCCAACTGGAAACCCTGTGAATGGTACAACATAAAATCAACTGGGTTTGTTAATGACATCTTTAAATTTATAATTTTGTTCTCTTTTTAGTATATTTTATTTATTTACTAGAAAAATATCAAAAATAAATAAACAAGTTTGATGGAACAGGGGACCTAAAGAGGTCCAGGAACATAGTTGCCCCTTCGTCGTGTTTTAGGCCGCGCATGCCTACACGAGCCCTATCTCAGTCTTGTGGAGTTCAAGTCACGTTACAACCATTACCGATTTTCAACATTAACTTGACGGCAAGTAATACACGAAACGATCGTGATTTTCCTGTTAAATGAATAATTCAGATACAGAATATACAATGAAACTCGTACGTACAAACACAAATTGCAAAATTATAAACTAAAATTATTAAATGGAATGTAGAAAATAAATATGAGTAACGATAAACGTTTTCAAGCAAAGTGTGCTTAATAGTTAGCAATTTTCAGAAACACGACGCTTATTAAGAAAGGCAAAATATGCTTGATAAAATCATGTTTCAATTATTGAAAGTAGGGTGTTTTATGCACATACCAAGTTCGCATATTTTATGGCTGCATGAGGAAAATATGCATTCGTATTGAAATCCGGTTCGTAGTCATTTGCATTAGGAGCGGGCAGGTTTGGGGAGCCATCTACCTGCTATTCGTTACAATGTAAATATTTGTGGTCTCCGTCAGTCAAATTTGTCAATGATGATTCGGAGAAATAAAACCGTATGAATGGCAAAATCATTCTGATAAATTTCTCAAATAACGTCTGAGTAATCTGAAAAGCTTTAACCTCGTGCCGGAAGGAAGGCACGGAAACGTGCGCTGCTTCTCAATGCCTTCCACAGCGAGGAAGTTGTTCGTGAAGAAAGTAATGCAGGCGGCGCGGCGTCTCCCTCACAATACGAGTGGGATGGGAGGGGGATGGGCGTCTCCACTCTGCAGAACGCAGCGCTGCGCCAGCGGCCGCCGACTTCAGAGATGCTGCTGACTTCGGTGGCAGAGTCGGTCGCCGCGCCCGCCATTGTCCTCGGCAGCCCGCCGGCTGTCAATGAAGAATTGATTGATGTTTCCGGGCACGTCAGCTGCTGTGGTCATTGGTCCCGTTAGTTTAGTAAATGTTTTATGCCAGGAGGTGGCGGTTTTCCTCATCCCTCTAAATGGTGAGATCCAGCGTCGATCTATGTTGGCTGGCGGCTAAATCCCACCTCTAGGTATCTCCCAGCGGGGAACCATTCCAGCTGGAGCAAGTAAGCTTCAGACATGTGTGGTAGTGTAGTGCATGTAAGTGTGTGTGTATGTGTGTGTGTAAAGGAAGAGGATAGGACAATGAAGGAAACCGTGCGAACCTTTGCCTGTTTGATAAGGAACTCTCGTGGTGTAGACACGAGAAACCACACAAAACTATCGTCACTGCAGCTGAATTCGTCTTACGTAAATAGGTAGTTCGAATATCCGCATCCTTCCTTCCCCTTGTCCTACTCTCTCCGCTTACTTACGCACACATTTACGTGCCCTACACTATCACACACGCCGGGAGACTAGTCAGGAACTTAGATCTTGTCCCGGCTGGGACGGTGCCCCGCTAGTGGACGTGTAGGTCGGCACCGAATCTCACTGTCCAGCTGGGAAGATCAGTCATTTCCCAAGGGGGAAAATCATGCACCAGATTTACGGAACTAATGACCTTAGTAGTTGGCACGCCCGGAAACGCGAAATAAACAATCGATCGAAAATCCGCCTCGAACCCCAAGGCCTCCCGGCCAGCGTCGTCGCAGAAACATCGCCAACGCTGCTCAGAGCTGAACTAAGGCGGTGGCGGCTGTCAAGAGGCCCCGGCCGTGGCGTGGCGTGTCGTGGCGCGGCGTGGTCTGGTGCGGCGGGGGCGACGCTGCGCGACGCGGCCGCTCGTGTCGCCAGAGGGTGTCAGCGCGCCTGAAACAAAAGCCGGAAGTATCGGCGCCGCTCGCTGCGCCAGGGCCGCCGCGCCGCCGCCCGGGGGGAAATTGTTTTGTTCTGGCGGCGGGCGCCCGGCGTCGCCCGCGGGAACTTCGCGTACGTGCATTTGCTCAACGAGGAAGATGAAGCAGAAGAGATCGGGTGAAAGTGGAACGCGTTTGATCGTTGCGGTGTCACGTGCAAATAATTGCATGCCGAGAACAAAACAAATTAGCTTAATAGCCCCTGCTATACACACGCACTGTGACGTAACATCGCATTGTAATATGGTTGTTCATGAATGTCGTATCGCGAATTCTTGGGCGGACTGAGCCGAAAAGAACGTCGAGCAAGGTCTCTCGTTTTATAGTATTTTCAAATGGGTTTTAATATTCTCTAGTAAAGATTAAAATTTTTGATTTATCAAATGCATTGGTTTTATTTCTTTTGGATGATATCTTATCTGTCGATTTTTTTTATTAATATGTTGGAAAGGTAATGTTGCACTAGTAGCAATGAAAATACGATCATATCAATTTTTCATGGTTTGAAGGATTATATTTATATATATGATAGATATTTATAGGAAGATAATTACTCTTACGTTATAATTACGCGAAATGGATTGATTAAAGTACAGGCATGTAGTGGACACAAATACGGGTTTCTGTCACGAGAGCTATTTCCATTCTGCTTAAAACATTGGGTACCTTTGACATTGGCTTTGGCAATATCGCTGCCTTCATGAAGATGACAGCCTCACAATTCCGGTATGAGTCTGCCGCCTGCTATGCTATCCAGAGTGGTCGCCGGATCGCTCATCATGCATAAAACCCTTCCCCCGGCGCCTGTCATGTCACTTCCACCACGCGGCTCGATCCCGCAACTCGTAATTCCATTCGTAGTTCTTTACCGGAGAACCGCTTCGTGATTGGATTGATGCATAACGATGCTGGTAGCGACTAGATAACCGCTTGTCATTTTGACGCAGTTGCCAATTACTATTTACAACAAAAAAAAGTGGAAGCGGATTCCCTTTTTCAATTCCATTTTTCTGTTTGATTTGCTGCCGTCGGGCGCAGAGGGCGCGTTCTGGCCGGTGACGCGGGCCGCGGGACAGGACAATCAGCCGCCTAGAGGCCAATTAAGTGGGAATCGATGGAGCTGCCGCAGGAGGTGCCGGAGCAGACGGCGACGGCTGCCGTTCTCGCCGGACGCCGCCTGCGCGCTCCGACGGGCATTCGTCGCGCGCGTCCACTCCGCCTCACCGAGCTGTCCGGACACCTCTCTCCGACGACGTTTCTGTCGGAACCTTTTCGTTTTCCCTCTATTAAGTTTTGAATTTCTAATTCTCCTCTTATCCCCTTTAATTCGTACTCCAACTCTGCTATTTTGAAGTAACAAAATTCAGTTCGTTGGTTCTCGTCTGTGCCGAACCAGATTTAAAATTCTTATTTGTCGTTCACTCCTACATGTTGTGAATAACAATACGAGTATAAGGCCAAAGCCTTTACTTCCTTTTCGTGTCGACCTTCATTTCCACCTCCTTTCTACCTTGTGGTCTCTCCACCTTATCCCTTGTTGATCTCACACGCCACCTTTCTTCGTGTATTTGCCCCCTTCTATTATACTTTCATCTTCATCTGAAGATCTTAGTGGGCCTTTCAGAGCGACAACCATTTAAAAAAAATCGAATTTCGAGATCTTTTTTACGACACACAGTTAATTTGTTTTAGAAATGGTATTTAAAATGTAGTTCATCACGAAATTATCACTGATTAAAAATGGCTCACTGCTGTAATAAGCACTTCAACTTAATCTGTAAGGACCTCGCTACAATTTTGGCGCGTGTCGTTACTCCTGAGTGCCCCTCGGAACGTATCATTCCTCTGACGGCAAGAGGGCGTTTTGAAGAATAAAACTAGTTTTTCGTGCTTGGAAACTTTCAGGTTAGTTTTCAATTAGTTAATTCATTATCATTCATTAAAAGAGATATTTTTACATTTAAATTAAGCGTAAAGTATACCGAAATACTAGCACACTATCGTGAAACGCTGATTTGTTTTCAGTTCTCAACCCATATATTTCGAAGGTTGGGGAGCGGGTAATACGGAATATTAATATTTCACATTACATTGAATGTGCTGAAGCAGAGACAGAATATAAGAATTGTGCAAATAAACTGTACAATACTAACTCGATACCTGGCTTATTTTGATTAATAAACCTGAATTTTTGAAAACTTTTCTTTGTTTTCACTTTATTTTTAACCTCAATTTCCATTTTAGGCCACTATCTCATAACACTTCAAATTAGTTCTTTAAATTTTGTTCGGCATGTGATGAAATTTCATAAAGAAATTTTTGACTGCCAATAACATGAGGCTTCATTTTCATAATAGTGTTACAACTTCCCTTTTTTGAGAAATTGAGTTAACTCCATTTTCAGGTCCGCGCAAGTATTATACATTTTATAGTGATAGAGTTCCAAGTTCTTTCTGTGGACGTCACAGCGCATCACAATAAAAGCGAGTCACAGGGAATTGCAATATATTTATTTTGACAGTGGTACAAATCCAGTGGTACGGCTACGTGGTTTTCTACAAGTCTCGTGATGAGTAATTTTCGAGATATTTATAGCGTTTGCAATGATAGGATGATACAGAGCTTGATCCAGATTTGGTAATAGGAACAACAAAACAAATATAATTATATCGCACATTTTTTTATTTAACACAGAAATTATACTTAATGGAATGTGTATTAAAAGATCTACAAACGTCTGTAACAAGAAGGAAGAAAAATGAAGAAATGGTGTCTGCCACTGGTTAAAAATTAGATGAATTAGATTTGTCAAACAGGAGTCTTTTACAATTATGTACAAGCCAGGCTTGAATTCTGGCGGAACGCGACGGAACGGCGTTCCGGTACCTTGGGTTTAATTATTAAATTATATTATTAATATATAACTATTTCTATTAAATTAATAATTAATTTGGGGCGCGCTCCGGCACCTAAAAATTTATAAGCATTATATACACGTAAACCTTAAATCAAGACGTTGGTTTCTACACATTAAACTTCACTTCACACAAACCACCAGAGGATGAGGAAGAACTAAGGCTATCAAAAATTTAAATATCCCGCTCTATAACCACAGCAAAGGAAGGTTAATGAAAAAAACAGGATATGTTTGATTTATTTCCATTCATTTCAAGCGTTAATAACGCTTATTTCGCTGATCTGCTGGTAAGAACAGGACGATTTCAAGAAGATGGAGAAAACTGAATATGCCTCAACAGTAACATTAAATTAATATTTAATGTTTTAATTAATCGATATTGACTTCATTTCCAACTTTTCTTAGAACATCTACCAATTTGAGCCACCAACCTCATTTTTATGATGGTATAACTCCTTTACACTCCTAATATTCCGCGAAGCATACAGTGTGCTATTCATATCATCTTCAGACGAACAAGTACATATCTTATAAGAGAAAAACACAATGGTATTCGATTTTCATGAAGTTTCTCTATAACTGCCTTAAGGTGGCGGTTTGTTGCAGAATTGCATATAGGTTTGGTTGTGGTGCTTATGAGATGATGATGATGATGATGATGATGATGATGGATAATGTCCTGATGATTTCACGACGAAGATTAAAACCAAAAGTTTCCAGACGTGGGAGGAGCATGTTTTGGTAGTAGCGCCACGGTTCGCTCCACACGAAGATGAAGGGACCAGATCCGAACTTGCCGACGCTCGCTGCACTGATCGTCGCCTGGCTGTCCGCCTCGCCCCACAGCCGTCGTTGCTGGTTCTTCCCGCCCCTCCTCAGTAACGCCTCCTGCCTGGCCCACGTGACACTCCCCGTCACGCTCCGCCGAGCACTTCTGCTGTCGCAGTAACTCCGCACACTGGGCACCTTCGGAATTCTAGCCGGACAAAATTATTTCTGGAACTCAGAAAAGGGAAGCGACTAATTTGCAAGTCTAATATTCTTAAAAAGGGGGAAAATACATTAATTTTTGTACTTATTTTACTTTTGGATCGTATAAAATAATATGATACACTAACATTTCTAGTTCATACTATATTGTAAACGTTAATAATGTTCAAGCTATAAAATACATTTTTCATTTTGAATGTGAAAAGAAATTATATTTTTTACTTTTCATTCAGTTCGTTCTCTACTTAACTTAATAATATACCGTTTACTACTAAAAAATTAAATTTGAAATATTCGTTTCATGCCATAATGAATTTTCATACGTTTAATCATTTTCAACCCACTAGACTGCTTGCATATATTCTAATGTAAATATTATGGACTTACTTTTAATTGTTGCGATTTGCAAAGAGTGAAATTATGTTTATTCAATGCCTTGTACCTTCTTGATGGAAATACAGACTTGCGTAGACTCTCGTATTATTTTGTGCTTTTGTCAGGTTGGCCTACTGTTTTCGCCGGACGATCTCGCTGGCTCCTCCCCTACACCTTCCCTGCCTGCCTCTAGGCCTCTCTGGCTCCCCGGCCTCTGCGCATGCAGTCCACCGACTACACTATAGCCTTTGGGCCGCCCGATCTGCATCATGTTTGCAGATACGATTTATTCAGCTATTTGCAACTAAAAGGACGCCGCGCGAAATTTGTATGCATCCGTGGCTGGCTGCCGCGCTTGCGCGCCTGTTCGTACAATGGCGTTCTGGTAGTAATTAAATTTGTAAAATGCGCATTATCACGAGGCGGGCAGTGGGCGGCGGCGGCGGCGGCGGCGGCGGCGGCGACGCTCCGTGCCGTGGCCGCGTGGCTTTGAGAGCGGCCGGCGCGGCGCAGCGACGCGTGCTGGCCGGCGGCGGCGTGGGCGGCCGGGGCGGCGGAGGGGGCGGGTGGGGGTGGGGGTGGACGGGAGCAGCTTCCGGCCAAGCCGCCGGTCATCCCCGACCTCTTCTACAGCTGCCTTGTCTCTCTGCCCTTCTGTCGCCCCCTTGCCTCCATCTTCCGGAATTCCAACCTGGTTTGTTCTTGACCTCTTCGACGCGCTACCAGTCGATGCTCCCCGTATTGTTATGCCACCCCAAATCCCGCCGCAGAGCTGCCTGCCCTCCGCGCTCTCTTCCTTGTCGGCCACGCTGTTTGTTCAGACTGAACTTGAACAAACAAAATTTCAGAACACAGTCTTGTATTTTGTTATTTGAATAACATTGTTAATTCTATAGATAACGTCAGTTCTATAATTGTTTGACGTTTCGAGGAGATTCATTGTTGATCACCATCATCCTGCTACATCAGAAGAAAATTACGCAACTTTTTAGCGACAATGAAACTATAAAAATAAATTGTTAAAGATACGTACATTATATACTGTATATATTAATTTGTGGCTTGTCTTGCGTTGCCTTCGGTTTCATTTCTGTCCAACATGTATTTTTCTACCTCAATGTGTGGCATTCTTCTCTTCTCCGTCCTAGCTTCATGCAATTTCATAATCGCGTTATCACGTCTCCTCCTCCTCCTCCTCCTCCCAGCACATTCTATTCCATTCTTCTTGGCTTCATTCTACATTGTTTAATGTTTTAGAGTCTCTCTTCGCCTAAAGCGCCGAGTGGCGTCTCTCTTATTCCCTTGACTTTGCCAGTAGAGCAAGTCTGCTGGTGGCGCCCTTGCTCCTGGCCCACCCCTCCGCGCCCTCCGCTGCGTCCTTGCTATCGCGGATCTCGTCTGCGTCCGGCCCGCCATTCCACACCCCGGCGACCGCCCACGCATGCAGAATTTCCTGGCCAACCACGCGCGTGGCCTCCGTGCGGCTCCACAACACTTGCGATGAGACTTGCAGCGTGATCATCTAATTTGCATATAATGGCAACATAAACAATTCCGCTCGTTAGTTTTGAATAACGTCTGTTCTGTGCAGCAGCGTGGTTTATTTTGCCCGTGGTGCTTGTCCCGACGTTCGCTGTAAGAAGATAGTTTTACGCACGATTCACAGCTTCTAAAGCTAGTTACGGCAGAGAACAGCACCATGGAATGAGTTTCGTTTTATGTGTCACTTTAATAGCTTCCAATCACAAAATTCTCTTAACTGGCATTTATTTTAACTTATTTGTCGTGAACGTTCGGTATAAACTGCATGTATCTTATGGAGGGGGTGTAGTATATTCTGCGCACATTTTCTTGAACTCCATAATCCCTATCCCTCATTTTAACTATACATAGTTAAATAATGAAGCTACATTTACTAGATAGCATTTTCTCAATGTAGCCATGGAAACTGGTCCAGAAACCTGATCGAGATGGGTGACAGAAATGTGATTTACGCAAAATAATAATAATAACAATAATAATAATAATAATAATAATAATAATAATAATAATAATAATAATAATAATAATAATAATATATGAAAGTATCAATGGCATTCATTGAGGGAAAGTAGCAATGGTAGCAATTGCATTGAAGCTAAACCACTCTTTCGTTCATTGACAGAAATGAGTTTTATTCCAGACAGGTTTTTGGAACTTATAATAATGTCATTAGTTCCTGCATTTAGGAAAATATTTTCATCAAGTTTTCCAACTGTGAAAATGTGCGTTGCATTCAAAATATATGTCGTGTATCATCGAGGATTACTCATCTTTTGCGACTTTGTTTTATTGGTTTTAATGTTTTAATATTATTTTCATCCAACTCTTGTTTAACTTTTCCGATGAACTTTCCGATATGCCGAATCTTTGTTAGTAAATACACAGGTGTTTCTTGATGAATGTTACAAACGTGTAAGAGTTGTGAAGGGTCGAAGATTATTACTTTTTGCCTATGAACATTTGGAAAATCTCATTTAACGAAATTACATATGCGACGTTTGTCGCTGATTTGTAGGCTCACTTGCCTTGGGTTAGGCAGGTACACATAATATCTTAATCGAACGTTAGTGAACGGGACGTTACCTACCATTCCGAGGCAACTGCCACATGTGTAACTTCGGTACATGAGATTCCCACCTCATGGTCAATGGTAAGTTATTATCTTGGATCTCCGTACATATCATAGAAGTTGTAGCAATTATTCTAAAATCCTGTATATCTTCTTTTTTATTCGATTGAACAGAATTGACATTAAATTGTTTCTGATGAATTGTCTTTCTTTTTTGCAGATAATTGAAAGCTGTAACAGATTTCCTTGGACAGCCGCTGCTTCTTAACAAGGTATCGAAAAATGTTTGTTCTCCAAAATGTGTCAAAATGTAATGAGTAGTTTTAATTGTGCTGGTTATCGAATTTGTAACAAGTATTTATGATTCCTAACAAACTTAAGAAAAAGGTCTTCCTCATTCATTACTTATTTTCGGAAATATTTTTCTCTAATAAACTTTTACAAAAGAGAAATGGTATTGATATTCCATCACCTTATATCCATTGACATGCATGAGTATAACCCCAGTTGCCTGAGATTTGTTCCAGGCACTTTCCTTGAGGAGCCTAATAATGTAACGTAGAGCCTGCGTATTAATATATTTATTATTAATAATATTCGTTCAGTAAATTTTTTCTGATATTGTTTTGAATCAATAATTAAAATTGTAAATACTTGAACACTTAATACTCTCACACATCTATAAATATTTACAATGAGGGCCAGATGTAAGAAATTTTATGATAATTTGGCTTTAATTGTAGATCGCTACGTCAGTTACGTTGTTGTAATACAGTTGTTGGATTTCCATTTCTCGGATGAAATCCAAATTAAAATGCATTAATTTCTTTATTCGTAATAATTATGATATTGTATAAAAATATGTCGACCAAGAGTTTTCAGAGAGATTTTAGTTTTACCTTTTGATAAGGACAGAAAGCCAAATATTTGCTATCAACTTGGTAAGATTTTTAGTTTGAGACGACGTAGGTACTTCGTCGGTTTCCATTTTATTTTAGGCCTATTACGAAAGAGCAATCACCCTGAACCATAATTTTTTCATAAACATGTTTGAAACATTATTTGATCGCGGAAATAAAATTCCATTACTTCTATAAAAAATCTGTTCGATCTTAAGAATAGAATCCAGAATTGTTTACCTTCTTCGCGTACCAATTGAATGTCACCCAAGTACTCCCATGAGGTACAGGAGCCAATTTTAGAATCACTTTTAAAGAAGATTATGCAATCTCAATGGCAGTGTGTTTATTAGGTATTTATGGATGAGCAAAATAATAAAGTTGAGATGAGTTAAGATGAACAGAATGCTTAAAAAATTATATTAGTGTTGCCAAACAATTAATCACAATTAATCGGCACAAAAACAGTTCTCGTTTTGCAGTTTAGCAACATTAATGATTGATATCAGTACCTCTCATTATCGAAGAAACAACTACTACAGTATCCAACAGTTTCTTGTCTCTCGTAGACATTCTTAGAAACGTTTCGTCAATTTCTGATCAAGGACTTATTGTATTCAAATACGCTTATAAAAAGGATCATTTGTTTTGATTAGACACCCCTTATCACTCTTTTACGTCGTTACGCTTATATTTTTCAGTTGAATATTTGCGTTGTTCGGGGATCACTCTATTAGATGAAACTACGCTTTCCCTGTAGGAAAGAGCGTAAAGTGAATCTCGAAAATTTGATATTCATTGGTGCCATTAATTCCTGTAGCGACGGTCAAATTCGCTTTTAAGGACACATAAAAAGCACCGAAACGCCGTTAAAAAATCTGATTAGTCTTACCCATCTAAAGCATTTTTGCAGTGTTATTTTATACCTAAAAGAAAAAATTGCCACCTAGGATCTTACTGACCGCTAACACGTGAGTCTATTATCTGCATGCGGTATTAAAAATAAATAAGGGTGTACTTTCAAGTCTTTTTCGGACTCGTTGATCGGTGTTTCACTCTTCTAGAATTAACACTGCTCATTCGTTAAGATGTACGTGGAACTCATTCATGTTATATGGGAGCAGAGATAAAGCTTTAAAACGATTCCTTGTACCGATGACACTCAAAACACGATGGACAATACACTTGGAAGTGTGATTGAAAGATGACAAGAGTTAAAAGTAAAAATGGGTAGTATAATCTAATTGTGAAAATTTGTCTCTATTTCTACACAGTCAGATTTAAGATGCTTGGTAGTTCCGAGGAGTCCATAAATGATTATTGTTACTCCGTTGGAACAGCTTCGGCAAGTTTATTTAAACGAAGTAAGTTATAGTTTCCTTGGAGCTATCTGGGATTGGACCGCTGGCGCCACCGGGGCGTCGCGGAGGGGAGGGGATGAAAGAGGAAAGGGGGACGGCAGAGGGAGCAGCTTGCGCCGGGGACATCGATTTCCATCCCCCGTGCAGCCCTGAGCTTCGGACGGCGAAGCCCCCACACAGCATTTCCCCATTAATTTCATTCGCAAACCTGTGAAAGTGCTTATCAGCGTTGGCGTGGAGCGGGACTTTTGATTTCCGACTTTCGGCGAGTTTCTCCGCCGGCCGCCCCACTTTCAGCGAAGGGCGGAAGAGGAGGGCGAGGGGGAGGGAAGGGGCGAGTGAACGAAGGCTGCGCGTAACGAACGCTTTGGGTCCGAAGTTCCGGCCGACGCCACGCCACCCGGGTGGAGATGAGGAGAAAGGAGATGAACAGAGGCAGAGGGGCGGAGAACGCTTGAGTTGCGGAGGGCTGGGGACCGTCAGCGGAGAGATGAGACTCAGAACAGCGCAGAGCGATATGGGGAGCAAGGTATCGAGTGAATTAGGGGAAGAGATGATTCGAGAATTTCGGCGTAGAGGGTGGAAAAGGTGTGACTTCTGAAGATAGATGTATAAGAACTGTAGAGGCGACGAAGTAAGACCAGTGAACCGAAGGGGCGGAGAGCAGCGATAGGAAGCTGTTCGGGGGAGGTCCTCGACGAGGGAAATAGTGAGAGGGTCCGAAGGCGCCAAGAATCAACACCGATCACCAGAGAGTTGCGATGGGCGTGGAGGAGTCGGCCGCGAAGGGGGGAGGGGGGAAGGCCGGAGCGGAGGGAGCGAGTGTGGCCACCCGCCCCAGCCGCGCTAATTTCGCCGGTTTAGACTCGTTCCCTTGTGTAGGAAACCGTTAATCAAACCTTTCATAAAAAGTTCGGCCTGGTATTGGCCTCCTGGGAATTCTTTTATACATTATGGCAAACGCGCGGCCGGAACGCCCGGCGCTTGCTCGCTCGTTCACCAGCGGCCGAAAGAGAGCTTGCATCCATTTCGTGTCCGCAGGCGTCCGGTGCCTTTTCGCTTATTTAAGCAGCGACCACAGCTTCGCGCCCGGCGAGAAGAGCTGCTTAGCGCCGCGCTTCGCGAGGGCGCGTCCACCTGCCTCGCCTCCTCTGGGCGCCGCTTTTGAGGAGATTTGCCCAAAAAAGGATATCCGCGGACGTTTCATCTCGACGCTCGTGAGCGTTTGGGTTCTGTTGACATCGACCCCTGAGGCGTGTGCCCGTGACGTCTACGTTACTTCATAAGGTTTCCGTTGGGAAAAAATTTCTTAGTTTCGGCGCAGTTATTAATAATTTGTTTCGAATAGTTTCTGATTAGACAATGGTGGAACGTGCGAATGTATATTCGGACGTTCTTTCTGTTACTCTTTGAGGGACTTAATGAAACAAATTAACAGTAAGAACTTGCCACATCTTGCGTGTCATTCAAGTTCGGATATGCATTTCATGTATTTTTGAAGAGCGACATTTATTTTATCAGTCTAGTATTATATTTTCCGTCACCATTCAGGTCTTGACCTCTAAATAAACTTTGAAATAATTGTATTTTCATTTATTAGTACTTTCAGTAATTTTATTTTCGTTGCATATACGAGCTATAGATCTTCATGATAAAAAAATGAGATCTATATTTTGACGAAAATACACTTTTGGGAGTTCCTAGTAAGTTTTTTCTTAAACCTCTGTCCGCCCATCTTTACATCCGTCCCTCTTTTGGTTTATTCGTCTAATTGTAAACACCACTAGCGTCTCAGCTGTTCACATGACAATTTTCCCAAATGAATATTCCTCAATCGATCTGGCCAAACTCGAAGGTCTTGCGAATTTGAAATATATATTTCAAGAAGGACATTTGAACCGCTATCAGTGGATCTGATAGCTGTTTAAATGGCTGAATTATTACCTATATCTTCTTGTTTTCAGCCAAACAATTGATAGTGATTTTAAAAGAAATAAAATTGAATTTTGCTCTCCGCACGCAAATCAAATGTCCATTTCAACATTTAGTTTTTTTCTAAGACGATCAATTCCAGTCTTAGGTTAACATGTCCGATGTGTGCCAATAAACACTTTTAGAAGCATTTACTTGAAAATAATGCGAATCCTTTTCATAAGTAATTTGCTCATTCTGATGTTCTCGCTGTGCCTATAACTGAGAACTTTATGGAACTCTATCCCGACACTATCATGATTAAAAGTAACTAATCAAATATTAAGCAAAGAAATACGTGCATATGTCGATTTACAAAGGAATTATGTGTTGATCATAGACTTCCTGGGACGATTTGGTGAATTTCTCGAGCGTAAAATTAAGAACTGAGTAATGTAGATGAACTATCAAAGAAATCTCTGCAAGTATTTGTATCTGCATATTTTGATCCAATACTCAGTACAACAAATACTGCATCTCATTTCGGGGAAGCAATCATTAGGAACGCAAACGCGCATGATCACGGCACAGAGCTCCGCGTCTTGGCGTGTTGCTACGCGGGCTCTGCAAATCTGCGTAGTAGGTTCGCGGCGTGACACGCGACGCGCAAATGTGAGCTGAAGAGGTTCGCAAAGCCCGCACCCTAACGTGGAGGCCTTTGAACCGAGGCCCTGGCGCCCGCCTCCATTCGCGTCGTGCCCTTAACGACGCCCACGCTCGTTTCGTCGTCGCCTGTTTGCCATATGCTCGCCGGAGGGCGCAGCGCGACTCGACTCGACTCGTCCCGTCCCGTCCCGTCCCGTCCCGCCATCCCCTCCCTCCCTGCCTCCCTCCCGCCCCGCCCCCGTCGTCTCGCGGGGAAGAGGCGGGCGAGGCGCGCGGCGACGGGCTGCGCGCAGCAGTTTTATGACGGAATCCGGCAGAATAAATTCACGACGTTGGTTTAATGATGCAAGAGCTTCTCGGCGGAGACGAAGGGCACGCCGCTGCCGCGCGCCCCTCCCCCGGCCTCCGCGCGATCCCTTCTTGAGGCATAATGCGATGAAGTGGTATTTTCATTATTGGGGCGCGAGGCGGGGCATTTCGTCCGCCGCCTGCACTCGCCGCCCGGGGCGATGCGCCTCCGCGCTCCGCCCTCCGCTTTCCCCTTCCCGGCCGCGCCAACCGCCCTCCCTTCCCCTCTCCCTTCCCCTCTCGATCGCTCACCTCTCGCCCACCCCTCCGTTTTCGCGTCGCATGCCTCCTCCGTCTTGTGCATTCCCCACGCCAACCGTCGACGTAGAAGGTGGAAAAGGAGTGGCGTCTGAAGACAGATGTGGAAGAACTGTAGAGGAGACGAAGCAAGACCAGTGAACCGAAGGGGCGGAGAGCAGCGATAGGAAGCTGGATTTCCTCTCCCATCCACTTTCTCATCCTCCTTGCATCCCCTTCACGATCTAAACATTCTACACTTTTGACATGATTGGGGTCACCTGGTTTTCTTACAGTTGTTTATCCTCTCCTCCCTTTCCCCTCTTTTATCGCCGTGGTCTTTATCTGTATTTTGGCTTCAGCAAATAACATTTTCTTATATTACTTTATTGTTTCAAGTGCCTGCCTTCTATTTTCTTCCATTCTTCTGTTTGTCTGCTCAGTCACTTTTGCTTCTCCTTCCTCGAAATTCTCTGCCTTCTCTCGTGCAACTACGGCAGTATTTGACTCCTCCGTAATCTCGCTCACCTCCGACCGTGCCTCCTTTCAACGTCGTCTTTCTTCCCATTTTCTTTTGCGCAAGCTCGAGCCTGCTTCGCCGCCTCGCCCGGGTCCTCGGCCGCTTCTCGCGTTCATCGCTTGAACGGGCGTTCAATTTGCTTAATGCAGGTGTTAATGGGTGTTACGTTTAAGGAGAATCTGAAGTTCGTTGCTCTTAAATAAATATAAAACAACACCATAAAATGCGCTGAATGGCTCTTAAGTCGATTTATTATTAAGATGATGGTGGCATCAGGGACGAAGGGAGGGCGGGCAGGGGGCGGAGCGCCTCGCCCACGAAAGAATGGCCAGCTCTTTAATGCAAGCCGGCCATAAAGGAAAGTGACGCGCCGGCGGAGGCGCTCGCCCGAGGAGCTGCCGGCAGGCGGAGAGGCGCGGCGCTTCTCGTAGCGGCTGCGAGGGCCAGGCAGCCACCGCCCGAAATGGCTCAGTGCAACAGGATGTCCTACAGTTCGATTGCCGACGGTGGTGGATTTCCGACACAACGTGGATAGCTAGGTCGAATTGAGCCAGTGTCTGGAGGAGAATTCTAGCTGTCAGCTGCTTTAAACGGTAGTTTCCCGTGGTTTCACATATCAATACTAAGTGAACGCCTGAGATCCTTATCTAACGTGTCATGGACCGCGCGTGGTCTTTCCTTCCTCATTCCTGTCCCCTTACACACACACACACACACACACACACACACACACACACACTTACGCGCTATTATCACACCTGCCAGGAGGTCCGTCGGGAACTTAGAGCCTGACTCCGTTGAGGCGGAAATACTTGGAGAACACCCGTAATGCTACATATAGGTCGGAACCGTATCTCACGTTTTAGCTGGGAACTCCGCCCCTTCCAGGGATATAGCATGCACTATACGTACGATACTAATGATTATAGCAGTTCACGCGCCTGGAAACACTAACTAATTAGTCAAGTCAGGCTGCAGAACGATCCGAAGCGCCTTTCTCCACCGCCGCCGCCGCCGGTTGCGCTCGGCCGCGCACCTGTGGTGCGCACGGCACAGAGTCGCCTATCTGTAGAGCATTCTCACAGTCAGATTCATTCGTCAGGAAAATTTATGATGGATGAATCCGCTTTTTGCATCATCTTTCTGTAGCTCTTGTCAAGCCTTCAGTATTGATTGACATGATGTTAAAAAATCTTTGAGGTCTGACGGCAGAAAGATGTGTTGGCGTTTTGATACACATTGGTGCACGCACGTTGATGAATAGCGTCACTGTCCAAGAAACGCCCGATTACTGATCTATAGGGAAAATCCTTCCATATAGCCTACTTTCTAATAGTTTGTAAGTTGGGTGGAAATTGTTCATGTTCAAGTTTTTCAGTAATTTAACTGTGGATCATACTTAATAAAATGTCCATTCTCCTTTATACATCTGCTGTTAGTATTGGTTGGTTCAGTTGCGTTCATTCCCTTGCCGTGAAACAATTCCAAATATTTTCAAACTTTCACATTGATGGTTTAAGTAGAGGTCATACTGTATGTTCTACCTAGTTGTTGCATACTGCAGTACTAGTGTTCTGTCTGTTACTGTAGCCACTGGTAAAGGGAACTACTATCTTCGAAAGTATTTTTTTAATGTTCTAATAATTTTTAAATCGAATAAATGTGTATGTATTTGTAGTTAATAATATCATATATTACAGTTGACCAAACTCTAAAAACTTGTGGTCTTTGTATATTAATATGAATTTTGTAGTATTTTAAGGGTAGGTACCGCATCTCATATGGGCTCTTCGTAATTGAATGAACCATTAGTAATGAAAATTACTTGTATTACGATATTGTATCACATTCTTGTAAGATATTTATTGATAATAATGGGTAGACTAAATGGAAACAATTCTACAATTCATGTTCGTGGAACAGGGCAGGAAAAAATAATTGATGTTGCAAAGCAATGTGGACATTTTATTATATACGTATGTAGTACAATGGTTAATGCTCAGAAAGGGCGACTGGCCATTTGCCCGAGAACCCGCAAACTAGGAAAGCTTGAGAAATGTCTGCGAGGGCAGGGCACTTCAGCCGAATAGGCTGAAGTGTCGTGATCCAAAGATGTAGACACATGTATAATTATTACACGAATTATAATTGTTATGAGCAAAGTATTTCCCAAAAACTATTAAATATTCCACAAACCGAGTTCTATTGGTAGGCCAGGGAGGGCGAGGAAGAGCGAGAGAAGAGTGCTCGGGACGAGTGGCTGGAGGGCCGCGCGAATGCCGTGGAGAGCGCCTTAGTTTCACCACTTCCTCCCTGCTCTCGTTTATTGAATTTCCGTTGACGTCGTGCGGCGCATGCAGAATATTTCTTGGAAGTTCGTTCCGTTGGCTTCCTGGAAATGAATGTGAGCAGCCAAATCGACACGAATGGGTATTCCGTGATTTTCTAAGGGCCGTGTACGCGGAGCTTTGCAACCCGCGGTATTGTTTTAGAAGCCTCAAGAGTAAATTCCAGTGGATTGTGGTGTTCGTTAGTTCACACACCTAGAAGGTGTGTATGTCATTTGTAAGATTTTATTGCTACATGGCTATGTTGAATGATTGATAGATAGAATTATTAAAGTTTGTTTTGAGCTAATGCTCGCTGGAAAATATTAAGATTACAATTAATTTCTTAAATTCATTCTAATGAATATCTAATTACCTCTAAATGAATATTTGTTCTTGTTTTCCTTTGATGTATACCTTAACTAACACATCACGCCACTCCACTGCACAGAACAACGCTTCACTAAATATGTGACGTAACATTATTAATAATATGAGCAATAATAGCCACTGTATTAATAACTAAAAAAGTAGTAATAATAATAACGATAATAAAGGTAATTCATGAAAGGTATTATAGTAATGATCTATATCGATCGTATTGAATGTTTTCGAAGAATTCTGTGCTTAGCAAAAATTAATCAGAGGACAATTATGTTTTCTTTTCGAAAGCACTTCAAGAGTTTCTGAAATACTATAAATCCATTCATGATCTTGATTATACACCTGGATTTGTCAGTGCACAGTTTGTAGATTATCTTAAAGCAATGTTTCAATTTAACTTGATATCGTGAAATATGCATTTGACAATAACATGCAACCAGGGCAGATCATCTAATATTCACTCCTAATTTTTATAATAATAATAATAATAATAATAATAATAATAATAATAATAATAATAATAATAATAATAATAATAAAATTGTCTTTATTAGTGGCGAGACTCAGGCCATTAGACCTACTCCTAATTTTTGTTATTCTTTCTTGGATAAACAACATAAAATACATTAATTTTGTTTACATTGTTGTTATGGAAACGATCGATTTCAAATATCATTGAGAGGCATAGATTGTATGTTACTGTAGATGTAATCTACGATTGTATAAAAAAGAATCAGTTTCTATTATTAATACTATTATTTAATG
>BLKR01016555.1:0-24866 GCA_011170035.1 Teleogryllus occipitalis | reverse complement strand
TATGTTCCATTCTACAGGTGGATCCTCTCCTACTTCTATCTTATTGAACATTTTCTTTAGGTATTTGACAACCACATCTCCACCATATTTCAGGAGCTCCATTCTTACATTTCCAGGTCCTGGGGCTTTATTGGTTTTTGCTTTGCATAGTGCCTTTTTAATATCATCCTCAGTTATTTCAAAATGGCTTTCCTCCACATCTCTTATTTCTTCTTCTCCCTCACATTCTGGTCTGTTTTCTTGTAGAAGCATTGAGTAGTGGTGTATCCATTTTTGAGAGGGAATTCTTTGTACTATGCTTTTACACTGATTATTTCTTCTAATTTTATTTATAATTTTCCAGGCTTCTGATGATTTATTGTATCCTACAGTTCCATCGATGTATGTACATAACCTGTCCCAATGTTCATTTTTTTCCATTTTTACACCTGTTTTAACTTTTTGTCGAATCAAAACATATTTCTCTCTTGACTCTGGTGTTTTATCATTTAACCATTTCATATATGCCTTCTTCTTCTCTTGAATCATTTCTTCTAAATTCTCAGAAAACTTTTCTGTATATTTTCTTTTTCTTTCTTCTTCCCCAAGTGCTTCCTTAGCTGCTTCCAAAATACTATCCTTCAAGTGTTGGTACATTTCTGTGAGATTGCCATCCTTTTCCAAATTTAATTTGTTTCTCAGTCTATTTTGGTAGAGCATTTTGACACTATACTGATTCAAGAGGTCTGTCTTGAATATAGATTCCTTGTTCTCTATAAGCTCATTGTCTATTTTTGGAGCGGTTTTCTTTACATTCGTATAACATAGCTTTCCCACTACCATGTGATGGTTGCTGGCACATTCAGGTCGTCTATAAACCCGCACATCCTTTAATAATGTTTGTCTTATCCTCCTCATTATCATTAAATCTATAATAGACTTACGTTGTCTTGTGGGTTCTTCCCATGTAAATTTATGTATGTCCTTATGTTGAAACATAGTATTTGTTACAACACATTCTTGCTCCCTACATAGATCAATAAGTCTGTTGCCATTGTCGTTTACCACATCTTCTCCAAAAGGGCCAACTACCTCTTTTTCGTGGTGTCCAACTCTACAATTCAAATCTCCAATGACAATTAGTTCAACTTGCTTGCTCACTACTTCTATAATATCACCAAGCTCACTAAAGAAAGCATCTTTTTCTTCACTTAAAGCGTTGTCATTAACTCCATATACTCCAATGATAGTTGTACTTTGGTTGTGAATATTAAGTTCGACTTTGATCAATCTTTCACTTATTTGTTCAAAATTTGTTACATGTTTTCTGTATTTATTATTAATAAGTATCGAGACGCCGGATTTTGCATGTTGTGATTTTGGTACTCCACTCCAAATGTGATAGTAGTTTCCTAGCACTTCTTCTCCGTACCCCTTCTTCTTAGTTTCTGTTAGGACCACAATATCCAGTTTCAATTTATCTATTTCTGCCACAACTTCTGTCTGCTTCGGTCTCAAACCTTGCACATTCCATGTACCGATTGAGATTGTCCTTTTCCGTAGCCAAAGTCGTCTCCGGTTGACTGTCCGTATCCGAGGCTTTTGTATTGGGGAGAATGCACCTCAAAGAGCTTTTACAAAGAATGGGTTGCAGGCCCATTGCTCCAACCCTCCTCCTTTACCCGGGCTTGGGACCGGCAACGGCGGCTACTGAGCTACTCAATCCACTCGGCGCCCACCGTAGGCGGAGTTTTTGTTTATTTATTTGTTTATTTGTTTGTTTATTTGTTTGTTTATTTGTTTGTTTATTTGTTTGTTTATTTGTTTGTTTATTTGTTTGTTTATTTGTTTGTTTATTTGTTTGTTTATTTGTTTGTTTATTTGTTTGTTTATTTGTTTGTTTATTTGTTTGTTTATTTGTTTGTTTATTTGTTTGTTTATTTGTTTGTTTATTTGTTTATTTATTTGTTTGTTTATTTGTTTGTTTATTTGTTTGTTTATTTGTTTATTTATTTGTTTATTTATTTGTTTATTTATTTGTTTATTTATTTGTTTATTTATTTGTTTATTTATTTGTTTATTTATTTGTTTATTTATTTGTTTATTTATTTGTTTATTTATTTGTTTATTTATTTGTTTATTTATTTGTTTATTTATTTGTTTATTTATTTGTTTATTTATTTATTTGTTTATTTGTTTATTTGTTTATTTATTTGTTTATTTGTTTATTTGTTTAATTATTTGTTTAATTATTTGTTTAATTAATTGTTTAATTAATTATTTAATTAATTGTTTAATTAATTGTTTAATTAATTGTTTAATTAATTGTTTAATTAATTGTTTAATTAATTGTTTAATTAATTGTTTAATTAATTGTTTAATTAATTGTTTAATTAATTGTTTAATTAATTGTTTAATTAATTGTTTAATTAATTGTTTAATTAATTGTTTAATTAATTGTTTAATTAATTGTTTAATTAATTGTTTAATTAATTGTTTAATTAATTGTTTAATTATTTTACGTCAAAAAAGTTAAAACTGCGTATGACGTGCTATAGGAAAAAGTGAATTGTGTCCACATTTTCAATATTCTGTGATCCCTACACTGTTATATACTACTTAAATTTTGAAGGGGAAAAAAACTCCCATGTAATAAAATCTATTTTCAAGGATAAATAAGCAATAAATTTTGGCTCTTATCATGTTGTGCTTAGGAATAATACTTCCTGCCGCGACAACATGGAAACGATAATTTGAATAATAGTATTTCTAACTGAATTCTAGAAGACGTGTACAGAAAATGAAGTTACATCTATGTCCAGAAGCAAAACAAGGGGCCATCTCAGCATTTGCTTAATGGATCAGGGAAACTGGACGAAAAACCTGATCAAGATGGGGGGTCATTGACCCGGAAGTTGTAGTACAGTAGTTGTTAAGGTTGTTTATATACATGTATACAGTCCAAATGGTAAATAATGCATTATGAATCATTGTTAAAATTAATGTTACTTTTCTTGTGATGCTCAGTATAGTCTCTAATTGTATAGAAACAGTTATGCAGCAGAAACGATCTCACTTGGGATTTAAACTTTTCTAATGGATTTAATCGTTTAATGTCACCTGGCAAAGTGTTGTAAAATAATGTAAATGTATTGTATGTGAATTTTTTGTAATGAGCTCTTGATACTGTCACCTGATGAATGATTTATACGTCGAATGTTATAGTAATAATTTTGGCATTTTCTGAAAATATATTCCCGCCCTTAAGCAAGTCATTTTGGACAAAAACAGCTGATACGTAAATAAACAGACACGGTAATGGTAAAATTCCTAGATTAATGAAGAGAGGTTTACATGAATCACGTGAATCACGTGATGTTGGTATTGTAACGAATTAAAGGCCTTCGCCCCAGCCACATAATATATAAAGTGATGCAATTGTCATAATTGCCAATGAAAATATATACAATGAAATTAGATTCTACATTGGTATGAAAATATTAATGCAACGTACGCATTTTTGATTCAGCGAATTAGTTTTTATTAATAACTCGTACATTACTTTACGATAAAACACAACCAACCAATTTGAAAAATTTCTTGTAACATATGAAATTCACTCATTGCAATATAAACTGCAGAAATAAGAGGACATTTGGAATAATATGAAAAATGTTTCAAAAACCTGGGAACATTCGTAATTTTGAAATTTTACTTATTCACCCTGCGGAGAGTGATCTCATGAATTTATTTTGCGTGCCACAACCACTGGCACTCTTAATGTGTCAGTGATAAAAACTTACCACACACCCTTTTTAACAACGTAATTCTAACTAATAACTTGTCCTAAGCACCTCACAAATTTATCCAAATAAGTGAATTAACCATTTTATCACACATTCGCGCATCTATTCATCTGCATTAAATTGCCCGACACACAAGGTCGTACTCGAAACTACTTTCAGCTTCAGGCTTCTGTTAGCTTCTCTTGAAGTATTGGTAGTATTATTAGGAATATTGAAAGCATCGTTTTGTCACTGAAATGTCTTCCCTCATGGCACAAAACTGGCATTTGTTTCATCATAACATTCTTTCAGTTAAGTGCAGTTCATGTTATAAAGCAAGAAGTTGGGATCAAGATTTCTATACACTTGTATCAGAATTAACACGTTTAGTTTCCTTTGAGGATGTGTAGTTAGCTTTAGGAAATTAAAGCGTAAATATTAGTACAAAATGATACTAATTTTTTAAATTTTTCTTTCGTGAAAAAGAATTAGAAATAATGTTAAAATGATCCAAACCCAACCAATTCAAATACACAGCCTCTGGTATATTATTTTGACAACCAGTAAACGTAGTCATTTGTAACGTTTTCAAATGAAACCTACCGTAATCAGTGTTTAAAATTTCTTGAAATAAAGAAATAATTTTTAATTTTTCAATAAAAATACATTAATTCTTTAATCTCCTTTCTTTTATTAGAATAGCAATAGCTCTGAAACACTTCTCGAATTATTTTCACGAAGAGCTGAAAATTGAAACCGGGAGACTATATTTGATTACAAGTTATACAGAACTCTTATTTTCGAAACATTCAACATGGCTTTTTTGAAAATACGTTATAGATAATGACTGATTCTACGGCATTTTTATTCTTTCATAACAGGATCGCGAATATCGATTTGCTTTGGAGGCACCTTTCACAGCCGGATTCAACTATATCCGTTCTTCTTCTTCTTCATCTTCGTGAAGATTCAAAAGCCTGTTTTACACGGTCATTTTTTCATCTTTTTTTCCGTAGAGAAGTTGGACTGGATTGATATAAAATGGTTGTATGCGTACCGAAACTGGATGAACGTCATTCCGGCGTTCTACTCGGTCATTTCTGGTCTGTACGTAATCGTGATGAAAATACTTCCTCCAAACGCAGCAGAAAGTGCTGTAAGTTTAACAGTTGAACATTCCATTTACGGAAACAAATTAAATTAGCGGGAAGAATGATAAGATAGTTACGAATTCGCAGAGTAAGGAGTAGAAAGACGTGTGAGGTATTGTGGCTTTATTTGCGAGGGGGGTCACTGAACGCAAAGATTCAATATCACAAACCACTCTCAAAATGAAACAACACGTGCCCACGCTACGCACCAGATCTATATACTCCGTGTCGGAGAACCCACGCAATCGAAGAAAGCTCCATAAAATGACACTGGGGGTGCCGTAGTCAAACTGGATGAAATCTGTACGGAAAAATGAAGCATGCATGCTTTTTTCGTACAAATTACATCCAGTCTGCTCAGTATCGACGAGCAACAGGCTTAAGACTTGTTCCTTTCCAAGAATTTTACCGGATCTTTTCATTTCTCCCCCGGTCTGTCAACTTCAGTTCTTCCCCTCGGATATTCATCTCTAGCAATCTACATGATTCTTTTTTCTCCCTTCTCTCAATATGATCATTCCATTCATTTCTTCGGTCTGCTACCTAGTTCGTAATGGGCTTAATTTTGCGCTCTTTCCTGAAGTTTCTGTTTTTTCCCTTATCCAGTAGAGTGTGAATTGTAATTTCAGAACTCTCATTTCAGCGACCTCAAGTTGTTGTTGGGTGCGTTTTGTTTCACTTCTTGTTTCTCCTGCATATGTTAGCATTGGTCTAATTATTGTTTGATATATTCTAACCATCGATTCCTGTATTAGATGTTTATTATACCATATTGAGTAGTTGATACCTCCAATGATCTTATTACCCCTTATTTTTTGCTCTTTTATTTCTTTCTCTGTTTTCCCTAAGCTTGTTATTGATGTTCCTAAATATTTAATCACTACAACTTGATCTATTATTTGATTATCCGCAACCAATTTACACGTAATCGGATTATTAGCAACACTCAAGTGGCAATGTATCTCGCATATATATATATATATATATATATATATATATATATATATATATATATAGTCACCCACCCACCTACTACCTTCCAGCCGGTGGCAATAAAGCGTGAAAAAATGAATGCTCGTGAAGCGAGCTTTGAATTTTCAGGAAGCAGGATCTTTCCGGTATGAGAAATGTCTGAACCCTTGACACAATGAATTAGGTAAAATTCTGGTAAAATGAGCATATATTCAGTTAAAAAAAAAACAAATTACACAGTGTCACAAATATACAATAAAATATGCACTTTGCGTAGATGGTCACTGCAAAGAGAACAGAAAACAGAGAGAACACAACCACAAAAAAATGTATAGGCGTCACCTCGACTGCCTGAATACTTCAATAAGTACTGTTCACAATGTTTTCGCTTCTAACTCTTTCTGAATTATTTCGTGTACCTCATTTAACTTTTGTTATTCTTATGTTTTCTCCGTGCACGACCCTTTAAGTGATTCTCGACAATTGTTCTATCATTGACTGTTCACAGGTGTCAGCTTTAAGCTGCACATATATTACAATGCTGTGAACTCAAACACAAAAATAAACGTGACACACAGTTACTTAAATCGTACCCTTTACAAATTATAGACAACTAATTATCCCTGATATAATACAATAAAAGCGTGACTTTCAAACAAGATCACTTTTACACTACATGAAATATCATGTTCACTCTAGAAAAGTTGTACAAGGTATGGCATTCAAACGAATTTACTAGTGCGTACAGCGAATGAACTCTAAACTGCCGCTCATACGTTCGAAATATTTCTCCCAGTAATTATTTGGAACTTTCACCTATTTTAGGACGCTTCGCCTGGTATTTAAAGCTACACGATTTCCCAACAAATTGCCACATAGAAGTTGCCAGTTCGTTACCTCGACATCTCCTTCCCGCTCGCCATCAGTTAACCTTGGGGTTTTCGTCGCTCACCGTCCTCGCCGCGTCGCTTGACGGGTTCGATGTTCAACGATTGTACCACTTCCTTCTCCCGATTCTCCGGATTCCGCCACTCGTCCAAATTCCAGACCTTTCTCTCGATCTCTGGCTCGTATCATCAGATTTTGAATAAAACCTCAGCATTTATAAAAAATATACATTGTTTTTTTTTCTTTTCTTCCGCAAAACATTTTCGAAAGATATTTTTTATTTATTCGCGTAAATGCATACTTTCATGGTAAAGGGAACATATTGTAATGATAAAGAGAAAAGTGGCTATCTGAAACAAATACAAAAAAACGAAGTTATAACCCCCAAACATTGAAAATTTTGCTAAATCTTCATTTGTGTTTTAAATTAATTCATCTACCAATTTGTATTCGTATTCTATATTATATCAATGACATTTAGTTGTATTAACTCCGTTTTTCAAAAGTTACACAAAACATTTATTTGTTGATGTTACTCTTTTAGTTTATTAAAGTTGCATGAACAAGTGAGGTCATTAGCATCCATTTAAAATATAACTTTACAATATTAATATGGCAACTTTATAGTATTTTACAGTAAATATAAAAATAAGTATCTCTAGATAGATATTGTATGTATTGTTAAAGTTACAATATTGGTTTCTATTTCCCTTAGTAATATACGTGTTACAAATAGATTTCTTTGAGAGTTTTCTTGGAGTGTCTTTACAGAATTTTAATATTTTATTTTGGCATTCGTTTTATGATAGCATCAAGGCAGGGTTTGGCTCATCTTCGAGGTTTGCGTGTCTGTTGCACTGAAACAAAGGACATGGAGATAAAATATGTTGATAGAGATGCAAGGTATCACAGGGCATGCAGTTCTTACCCTTGTTGTTGTTACCTGATCGTTTATTGAGAATTTTTTGAAGTTTTCAAGAAGAAACATTTTTCAACTGTTTGTGTAGAGGGGTGGATTTCATGGTTTCGCAGAGGTTGCTCCACTTTTCATTGTATATGTAATCAGGCTATGTATTTGTAATATTGTATCTAGGCAATTAAGAGTGTCCCTTTTGATTGTATAATGTCATATTAATGTCATTTCATGAATAATGTATATTATTGATAAACCTGGGTAATTTTTGTGAATATTGTTTATTGCTACAAGAGAAGTAGAGAAAATGACAAACTTGTTATTTCTGCGTTTTTGTGACATTTTGAAGGCTGTCATTGGAGAGCGTTATTCAGCTGTCGTCGTACAAGAATGGAAATGCAGTCTCTTTATAATTTTAACATTATTGATTATTGAAGTTGAATATTTTCCATCTCTATTATTGATAACTGAAGTATAGATATTATAGGAATAAATCTTTGTATTTTATTTCTATTTCATAAGATTTTATTCCCTTATCGCTTTTAGCCATTTGGTTTATTTGGGGAATGTCTCGTGTTTTTCTGCTGCTATATCAGGAATTGTCCATGGTGTATACTTTTATTTCTTTTTTACATTAATATATGTTCCTGAACGTTTCACTGTCTCAGTAAGTTTTTAACGTCGGTATATACTGGTGAAAAGCATTTTGTTCTTTGTGATAATTTTGAACTTTTGGATATACATCGTTTAAAATTATAGTATTATTTGATTCTGCTGTTTTGATGGCATATTTGAGAGTAAGCATTTGTCTACGTTGAGCTAGAGTTGGTTCTTTGGCTTCTATTATAATCCTATCATTGGGGCTAGTATAAAAGCAGCCAGTGCTTATTCGTAAAGCTTTGTGTGTAACATGAAGTGTCTTTTTACTAATTAAATTTTATAATAAGGACTCGTCTTGATCCATCTTGGATCTTACCATACTCCATCTTGGATCGTACTATCGTCTTTTTGTAGGTCATCAGCTGGAGAATTTTAACTGCTCCCCACTTATTATGATAAATGCACTTATGTATGTTTAGTCTACTCTTACATTTCTCAGATACAATTTGTATGTCTTTTCCAGCTCATTTTTGAGTCAAAATGCATGTATAATATATTAATGTTTTGTTCAAATTTTAGCTTATGTAGGTGCATTGTTAATGTGGGCTGATTCACCATACATTGTCTGAAGAATTTTATACATTGAGTTTTGGAAGCTGAAAACTTAAAACTTGTTTTGAGAGACCATTTATAGAGATTGCTTAGGACAGATTGTATAATACCTTGATTGGTTGTAATAGAAGTTCCTCTGCAGAGAATGGTAATGTCATCTGCATAATTGCTTATGATTACACGGACTGCTTCTTTAATTTCCAACAGGAATAGACTAACCCTAAGTAGTGGAGCTTGTGGTAGTCCTTTCTCGAGGTGTTGTATTAATGATAGGCTACCATTCACTCTCACATTAAAAGTTCTTTCTTTGGTGAAATTCTTTTTGAAAGGAAATATGTTGCCTTTATGTCCACATTCCTGTAGTTTTGTGATTATTCTATGGGTCATAAGCTTTTCCAATGTCTAGCATCACTGCTAATACATGCTGTTGTTAACAAGGGCTTCTTGAATGTATCAGTACTTACTGGATGAAAATAAATTGAGTGTCCTGTTCGATATTGAAAATGTTTATCGGATATGATGTTTTTAAATTCTAAAATACATCTCAGTCTTATGTTAATTGTTTCCAGAAGTTTACACATAATGTAAATTAGACAAATGGGTCTATAATTTTGATTTTGTTGGGGTCTTTCTCAAGCTCTGGTATAGGTAGAACTGTAGCTGATCACCATAGTTCAGAAAATACTTTTTTATCCAATATTATGTTATACATTTTTAGTAGAGTTTCCTTTTCTTTTAGGGGTAGATTTTTAAAAGAGTGTATGGAATGTTGTCTGGTCCAGGTGAGGAGTTTCTAGTCATGTTGATAGCTGAATGAAGTTCTTTCTTTATATAAGGATCATTGATCTTGTGATAAGCAGTCAAGTTTTGATTATTTGTAATTTCTGTAAGGTTCTTTTGATCTTTTTTGTAATCTGTAAGAAGGCTTCTGTCTAGATTTTGGAGCTAGATTTTTTTGTAAGCACAGTGCTTCTAAAGAAATTTGTTGTAATGGTTTCTTGTAAAGTTTTGGAAACATAGTTTTCTGTGAAAATGAGCTCAAAATCGCCCATCTCCAGAAAACGTAAAAGTTATACTTTCAAAAAGAGCTCCGATTTTTCTAAGACAATGAGCAAGAAGGGCCATATTTTATTCTTCCATAATCTTCTTAATGTCATCATTGTTTGCTATCCGTAGGGACAGAATAATTTTAAAAAATGAGGTACACGACAATAGTGAGCATTTGGGTAATGATGGGCAATACAGAAAAGTTACCACGACAGAGATGGAGGAATTCGCTTCGGTAGTGGCTGACAACTTGTCGACTAACATCACAGTGTTTGAAAAACTGTGAAACCACTACGGTTATCGGGCCAGGTTATTGCTCATATGGGAAGAGCACCCACTACCAAGACATCACACGCTTCCCTCGCTGGTCACTGGATCAACAAAATAGCTCGGTGCAACATCTGTTGTAACACGCATGAACTAATTCGCGTCGCTCTTGTTTGCGATCTTCTTGTTGAATTTCAGACCGTAACGACAAATCCTGGCTAAATGACCTGGCTTTTTATATTTACAACAAGTTATAATTTCATCACCTTTGACTGTTATTTGATTTTTGTCGTTTCTGTACACTAAAAATTTTTCTTTCGTGGATTTGTAGAGTAGCCTTCTTGCACGCTGCTAACACGTTCTTCAAAGCTTCTTCATTGCTAGATTATGTGGCGTAGCTTTACTCGAGTTGTAGATGTTGACGGGGTAACGGTAGAGGTGGAGGTAGAGGTGGAGGTAGAGGTGGAGGTAGAGGTGGAGGTAGAGGTGGAGGTAGAGGTGGAGGTAGAGGTGGAGGTAGAGGTGGAGGTAGAGGTGGAGGTAGAGGTGGAGGTAGAGGTGGAGGTAGAGGTGGAGGTAGAGGTGGAGGTAGAGGTGGAGGTGGAGGTAGAGGTGGAGGTAGAGGTGGAGGTAGAGGTGGAGGTAGAGGTGGAGGTAGAGGTGGAGGTAGAGGTGGAGGTAGAGGTGGAGGTAGAGGTGGAGGTAGAGGTGGAGGTAGAGGTGGAGGTAGAGGTGGAGGTAGAGGTGGAGGTAGAGGTGGAGGGAGAGGTGGAGGTAGAGGTGGAGGTAGAGGTGGAGGTAGAGGTGGAGGTAGAGGTGGAGGTAGAGGTGGAGGTAGAGGTGGAGGTGGATTTCACGCCTTCCTTCTTCGAAATAAAATTCTCTACTTTATTTATTTGAAGAGCGTTTGGCTTTGTTAGTGTCTCGCGACTATCGCCAGTGTCTTGCGCACCGGAAATGCTGATATGCAGGCGTCAGGCTATACAAATAGATATTTATGTCACGAGTCCTCTAAACGAGTCTTTAAGGACGCAGCCGGAAGTTTAACTGCGAGGCGGAGCGATAGCGAAGCCGAGTAGTTAATCTTCCGGCTAAGTCCTTAAAGACTAAGAGGACGAGTTACATCCAATGATTTTTGTTATTTTTTGTTATTTTAGTTTATTGCTTATTAAAAATAAATCTTTATCACTTTCGCGAGTTCAGAATTGTCATTAATCTTGATTTTCTGTAGCAAGGGATGGTGGTACTGGCTGCTTTGTTTGTAATCAGACAGTTGAATGTTTTTTCTACTAATGCAAGCAACTAATGTTCATAGCAACGGCCGCTAAAATGATCGAGAGTCCATTAAAAATATTTTAGCTTCCGTTGCTGTGGACGCGCTCTTAAAGCAGTATTTAGATGATTGGGTGCTAAGGAGCTAAGTGCGTGTTTACTAACGTAAATAGCAAAAAATAATATGGATAGGAGATTGTCGTTTATTTTTACGTTTATGTCCTTTAATTTATCGACAGCCTTAAGATTCTACTTAATTGCTCCCGATCATCATCATCTCTTTCGTCCATTCGGCAAGGAATGAGTCGTTTGGCATTGTCGCCTTTCGAGCTGGACGAGTAGATAGATATACATTGCCAATCGTGTCTAAAGTGCATGCGCTGTCTTGCAGTCTTTACCTTTACTCAGTTCTGGAGGCTGAAATACTGAGAAAAGTATGATGTAAGTTAATGCTTCGCTGTCTTTTTCTCAATTCATCTTTTTAACAAACTCTTTTCATCGTTTCCTTCCTTTTTTTCATTTTTAGTTCATTTCATTTATTCTTTTATTCCATGGATTTCTTTTCAGCAGCATTTATTCCATCGACGTTGCATTTAGGACTCTTCTTGATGCCTGTGACGTAATTCCAAATTTTGTTCCTTACCTGCGAAGCTTTCATATACATTCGCCCTGTGTCATAATTGTCACGTAATAGCGATTCAATGCGTATCACTCCTGAAGACATTAGTTTTCTATAATTCAGTCGTCAAAATCAGTTTCTGGTAACTCGTCGTCGTTGCCAATTCTTCCAATACCAGGACTGAATTCTGTCATAATTGATACAATCTTGGTTCATAACCATTGTAGAGAATAGCAGTGGCGAATTATGAGAAAATAGTGATACTTCATTTAAAGGGAGTAATAAGTAACTTAAATGGATTACAAAGCCATATTTCTTAGTCACATACAGAATGGCAAAAAAACATTTGTTGATTTCCATCCCAAACATAACTATACTAGAACCGTGCCACACTCAGTCACCGTGTAAGCATGTCCGTCTGAGTATATACCACAGATATACGTAGACATCCTCATCAAAAACAAAACCTCATAATGGATCCATGTGATTGTTCAACAAAGACAAGAATTGAAAAGAAATTCATATTTCATTATCTTATCTTGTCGCCGTTCAAAAATGAACTTCTTAAATTTCCATCCCTGCAATTTTTTTGAGGATGTTAGTTAGTATTAGGAAATTAAAATTTAATTATTAGTACGAAATGATACTAAGTTTTTAAATTTTTCTTTCGTGAAAAAGAATTAGAAATTATACTAAAATAATCCAAACCAAAAAATTTCAAATGAACAGCCTGTGCTAAATTTAATTTGACAAACAGGGACCGTAGTCATTTGTGATGTTTTCAAAGGAAACCTACCGTAATCAGTGTTTAAAATTTCTGAAATGAAGAAATACATTTTGAGTTAAAATAAAAAACATTTTAATTCTTCAATCCACTTTCATTTATTAGAATAGCAATAGCAATAGCTCTGAAACACTTTTCAAATTATTTTCAGGAAGTACTGAAAAATCAAACCGGGCGACTGTATTTGACTTCAAATTATACAGAACTTATAGTTTCGAAATATTCAACATGACTTTTCTTGAAAATGCGTTATTGATAATGACTGATTTTACGTCATTTTTATTCTTTTTCATTAGAGGATGGCGAATATCGATTTGTTTGGGGGCACCTTCCACAGCCGGATTTGACTGTAGCCCTTCTTCATCTTCGTGAAGGGTCTAAAGCCTATTTTACAGATCGTTTTTTCATCCTTTTTTCATCATTTTTCTGTACAGAATTCTGTACAGATGGAAAACGGACGTTCGGTTCTAGGCGTACCGAAAGTGGATGAACGTGATTCCAGCGTTTTACACGGTCTTTTCTGGTCTGTACGTAATCGTGATGACAACACTTCCTCCAAACTCCGCAAAAAGTGTTGGAAGTTTAACACTTGAACATCGCATTTACGAAAACAAATTAAATGAGGGGGGAGAATGATAAGATAGTTACGAATTCGCAGAGTAAGGAGTAGAAAGACGTGTGAGGTAATGTGGTTTTATTTGCGAGAGGTTTCACTGAACGCAAAGATTCAATATTACAAACAACATTAAAAATGAAACAACACGTTCCCACGCTACGCACCAGATATATTTACTCCGTGTCGGAGAATCCACGCAATCGAAGAAAGTTCCATAGTGACACTAGGGGTGCCGTAGTCAAACTGGATGAAATTGTGCAGAAAAATTAAGCATGCATAATTTTTTCCTACAAATTACATCCAGTCTGCTCAGTATGGACGAGAAATAATGAAAACATGACCGTGTAAAACAGGCTTAAGACTTGTTCCTTTCCAAGAATCGTAACGGGTCTTTTCATCTTCTCCTCGGTCTGTCAGCTTCGGTTCTTCCCCTCGGACACTCATCTCTAGCAATCTTCACAATTCTTTTTCCCTCCATTTTCGCAAAATGATCATTCCATTAATTTCTTCGGTCTGCTACCTAGTCCGTAATGGGCTTAATTTTGCGCTCTTCCCTGAAGTTTCTGTTTTTTTCCTTATCCAGAAGAGTGTGAATTGTAATTTTTTTTCAGAACTCTCAATTCAGCGTCCTCAAAATGTTGTTGGGTGCGTTTGGTTTGACTTCATGTTTCTCTTGCATTATCTAACATTGGTCTAATTATTGATTGATATATTCTAACCTTCGAGTACTGTTTTAAATGTTTATTATACCGTATTGAGTAGTTGAGACATCCAGTGATCTTATTACCCCTTATTATTTGGTCTTTCATTTCTTTCTCCGTTTTCGCTAAGCTTGTTAATGATATTCCTAAATATTTAATCACTACAACTTGTTCTATTATTTAATTATCCGCAACCAATTTACACGTAATCGGATTATTAGCAACACTCAAGTGGCTATGTGTCTTGCATATATATATATATACAATACAATTGTGTGTATATATATATATATATATATATATATATATATATATATAACGAATATAATATAATATTTTTTCTGATGGAAAATACAATTTGGCATATTGAACAGCAGAAAATAGATTTTTTTCTTTTATACTCGTTTTAATAAACAAACAATATGATTTAATGAGGGGTTTATTTCATGAATTTCAGAAGCTGCCTGAAGGAGATGGCTAGTCGCAGAAGCACTGGTGCCATTAGCACACGAGATGGCGCGGACGCCGTCGGCGACGCCTTCCAGCTGGTGGCGCAGGGGCTGGCGCAGCTACAGGAGGCCCTGCGCCTGCAGAAACAGGAGGCGGAGCGCGAGGTCCAGGAGGCCCTGCGCCTGCAGAAACAGGAGGCGGAGCGCGAGGTCCAGGAGGCCCTGCGCCTGCAGAAACAGGAGGCGGAGCGCGAGGTCCAGGAGGCCCTGCGCCTGCAGAAACAGGAGGCGGAGCGCGAGGTCCAGGAGGCCCTGCGCCTGCAGAAACAGGAGGCGGCGCGCGAGGTCCAGGAGGCCCTGCGCCTGCAGAAACAGGAGGCGGCGCGCGAGGTCCAGGAGGCCCTGCGCCTGCAGAAACAGGAGGCGGCGCGCGAGGTCCAGGAGGCTTTGCGCCTGCAGGAAGAGAGGGCAGCGGCTGTGATGCGCGAGATGGAGCGGAAGATACAGGAGAAGGACGCCGCTATCCACTCATTAGAACAGCGCCTTCAAGAGACTCAGGATAGGTTGACTGCCATGGAAGAGGGGACGACGGCCCTGGAGGGATCTGGAGAAGCAGGAGCTATGCAACATCTGGAGGGCCGTGTCAATGAGATAGAGGCCTCCCTGCAAAGCGCGTTGCAGAATTTCATGCCCCGTGTGGAAACTCTGTTGCGCCAACTGGAGCAGCCCCGATCTCCACGTGCGTCCCTTGCCACCGCCGCCAGCGCCCGCGAAGCACCGGCGACGGGAGGGGCAGCAGCGGGCGGCGGGGAGGAGCCCCCCTCCCCCTCCTCCACCCCCACTTCCTCAGGCGCCGGCCACCAGGGCGCAGCGGCCGACGAGGAAGAACGCGCGAGGCAGCGGGTGGAGCTCCGGGTGCGGGAGGTGCTGTTGAGGATGGAGAAGGCACGAACCTCTCCCTCTGCTCTGGGAGAGCAGTTGTGTAAGGCGGCAGGCGAAGGAAGAATAAGTGACATAAGAAGCCTCATAGCCTCCGGTGCTGATGTCAATTACATAAATGGAAGTGGTCACACTCCTTTAAATAACGCAAGCTTGAAGGCGCACGCGGACGTGGTGTCGCTTCTTCTGCAACGAGGCGCCGATGCGAATGCTGTTGACGGCAATGGAGTCTCAGCGTTGCACTGGGCTGCGTGCTACGACCAGAGCGGGCGGTGCGTGGAGCTGCTACTGCGCGCGGGCGCCGACGTCGACGCGAGGGATTTGTATGGAGTGACTCCTCTGCACGACGCGGTGTACTCTAACAATGAGAAAGCAGTGCGCGCGCTCCTCGCGGCCGGCGCCAGGAGGGACCTCAAGCCCTGGGGTGGATATTGGAAGAACAAGACGCCGTTTGACCTTGCGCCTTTTTCTAATGTACAGGATCTCCTGCGACTGTAACGCAAGGAATAAGCATGGAGGGCATGACACTGCACTGCACGGTGTGAGATCCAACAGTGGATTGTGAAATAAACCAAATCATTAAGCTCACATTTTCATCTGGGTGTGTATAAAAATTGTGAGGTTTCTCAATGAGATTTTTTTTGCTGTCCGCAAGTGATTGGTTCCCCTGCGTAATAATGATTTTTTCTATTTGAATCAATTAAAATGCATTTCGGAATACTATTTTTCACTTTCTTTTTAATGCAATCTGAATCCTTAATTTGGGAAGAAATACGTGTAAAACTATTTTATAATTTTCATAGTCCGATTTTTGAAAAAAAAAAAAAATGATTTACTTTCAATATAGAGCTTGCGCTCTGAATCTTTTTGGCCAAAAACGTCATTTACTAAATTGATTTTCTCTCGAATCCTCTTTAACAGAAATTTTTCACTTTTTATATCTTGGCGGTGGTAGAGTACAAGGCGACTTTTAGAGATACCCAAGGATCAAGAACAGTTACAATTGCTTTACAATGGAAAGATTGAATCAGTGATAACTCAAGCAGATTTTCTGAATAAAATAAAAGTCAAGATTCATTAAAATTATAAATCTAGGGGAATTTAAAGGTCATTGTATTGTCAAGCACTTCTATACATTAATGTTGTTCGGCCCTAAGCCGCCATCCTGATTGAGGTTTTTTGGGTTTATTCAATCGCTCAAAGAGTATGCCGGGATGGTCCCTAGTTTTGCACTCCCAGACGTAAATGTACAGATTTCCCTCCCCTCTTATGTGTTACTGCCCTGTATCAATCTAGACTCAGTGGTTAGGCGGAAGAGCAGGTGCTATGGCCTGAGCCTCGCCATTAATAATAATAATAATAATAATAATAATAATAATAATATTATTATTATTGTTATTGTTATTGTTATTGTTATTGTTATTATTATTATGACAATGAAATTATGGCGATAGTTACTTTCTTTTCCATACTACATACTTAGCTTGTATTGCTGGAACCAAATACGATGATTTCCCTGCAGTAAATTCATCAATATCCGTAATGCTGTTAAGTAGATAATTCTTGTTTCTGTAAGTTTTAAACTACTTCCTCAATCAAGTTGTGTAGCTAGACCACATTCATAGGTGGTCTTTTACAAACACAAAAAAATAATGAAGTGAACCTCTGGGTTCTTTCGGCATGCTGTTCGTGGAGCAAGACAAGCTTCACATTACACTTTTGACTGCCAAGTTGGGCACAACTCTCCCACAAAAGAAGCTCAACAAACATCTTCTCAAAATGTGCAGTTACCGACTCATAAGTTTACTACTCGTTTTTGCCAAAATATTCGAAAAACTAACCCTTTTCTGACGAAACCAGCATATGAAAAACAGTTAACATAATTCCCTAGCATCGATTCAGTTTCATTGCTCAACACTCAACTGCTCACCAAATGCTCAGAATAACAGAACATATTCACTCTGCATTTCATAAAAAGCAACACACAATACCTTCGTTTCTGGACATCACTCAAGCATTTTTCTGAATCTGGCACCCGGGTCTAATCTATAAAATAATAAAACTAGGAACTCCAACGTTCATTATTGACATCATCAAACGTTTTCTCACAGAGCGTACATTCTCAGTAATAGTTAACAATACCCCTCCACCCCACACATTATCAAAGCAAGGGTCCACCATCATTAATTACTTCTAATATAGCTTAACTTACTGCCCTATTCGCCTCAGGATACTCACTAATTAACTTCCGATCATAAATTCAGAGTCATTTAAATTAAATTAAAATTTTGGCAATCATCTGATAAACTCAACTCAATACTAAGAAAACAATACCAGAAATATTTTAATTTAGAATTTTTAGCCCAATCCGCTAGTAATTAACGACTACCCAACACCTGAACCCCGACATCTTAACTCACAAAATACTTAGGACTTCACCTGGTCGCAAAACTAACTTGAAAAACTCGCATAGATATTAAAATTAAACCAGCAAGATATAAATTATTCTAACTCCAGTCACTAATCAACAAACACAAATCCAGCCATACACAATCTCTATGCCTTCTGAAGGCCGGCAGGGAAATATTTAACGCTATGATTTTTCTTTTGACATGAATTTGGAAGAGTACAATCTTGACTAAGGATTTTCTCCATTTATGTGTGAGAAAAGGTTATGGAAATGTCTAGAAGAATTTTTTTCATTAAAACGTAAATGTTATTTCCACTGTGTAGTTCAATTTGCGGTCCACTTAACCTTACCGGTTAGATTAACTGATTTCGTTGCACATGTATAAAACATTTCATATTTGACAAAAACTGAAGGCACGCTGATGTTTGTTTCACAACGTAAGGAGGAAGCCTCTCGGAAATGCGAAATTTCACGTGTGTAGATCAAGTAAATAACATTTAAAAACAAATTTAAAAAAGTGAACCAGTTAACCTATCTCTCCCCTTCATCAGCACGAGGTGATGCCGCCTCGGGGACGGGCCCTCGCGATTCAGTTAGTGCCAATTTATTGGACGATTGTTCAGTGGGTTGGTTAGTGATTTCGGCCGCGTCAGCAGCGTAGGTCATTAGTCCCGTAGTGTCACTTTTTTTGCTCTTGAGATGGCGGTGATGTTCCCCGCTGGATGGCGAGATCCCGCGCCGACCTACCTTCGGCTAGTCGGGTTTCCCCCTTACCAAGACTCTCCCACGAGCAGGGCACCGCCACAGCCGGGGCAAGCTCTAAGCGCCCAACCGACCTCCCGGAATATTAAGTAAAGTGGTGATTGTTAGTGCAAGTGTGTGTGTGTAAAGGATCGGGATAGGACAAAGCAGGGGAAGGAAGTATCGCGCGAGGTCCGTAGCCCGTATGTTGGGGTACTGTTCCGTTTTTTCTGCCGTGTATCTGAATCACGATAAACTACTGATCACAGGCACCGGCAGCTAAAATTTCTCGTCTAGACAGCCACTGAATTCGACGTAGCTGAAACGTTAGTGTTGAAAATCGTGCCGCCGTCAGGACTCGAACCTAAGACGAGTTCAGAGACGCTGCAGTGACATCAGTCGATGCAGTAAGCTACCGCTCCCAGCACAAGTTTGTAGAAGTGAATGTAGTTTTGCCAGTTTTCACGTTTAATCCAACAACGGCAGAGAACGCGAATGTATCATTTTCGTCCTGGTTAGATGTAGTGTCATCTGTTCTATACGCACTAAACGACTTTCATTGCACGGAGCCACGAGGAGCGGTAGCTCAGTGCATCAACTGACGTCACTGCAGCGCCTCTGACCGGGAGGTCCTAGGTTCCCACTCCCCACGGCGGCAGGATTTTCGACGCTAGCGTTTCAGCTGGGTCGAATTCAGTCGCTGACTGGAGGAGAATTCTAGTGGCCGGCTGCTCTGATCGGTAGTTTTCCGCTGTTTCTCCGACCAACACCAGCGGATGCCGGAGCAGTACCCTACCAAACGGGCCACGGACCGCGGGCGATTGGCCCTTCCTCTTCCTTGTCCTATCCTCTCCCCTTACACACACACTTACACTAACATGCACTACACAACCATATATTCCGGGAGACCGGTCGGCAGCTTAGAGCTTGTCCCGGCAAGGGCGGTTCCCCGCTAGTGGGAGAGTCCTGGTTAGTGGGAAACCCCATTAGCAGACGGTAGGTCGGCGTCAGGTCTCGCTATCCACCGGGGGGAAGGTCACCGCCATCTCCCGAGAAAATACATGCATTACACTAACGGGACTAATGACCAAACCAGTTAACACACCCAGAAACATGAGAAAACCAAACCAAACCTACACGGAGACGCATCAATCTCATACGACAGGGGTAACTGCAACATCAGCGATTCGCAGCGAGCCAACATGCAAATTCTACCTTTTCGCCGCTGCGCATACTGCCAGTGGGATATTCACAACCGAATCCTCAGATAAGTATAACGTATTCTTATTCACCTAATCGCACCTGATTGCAAGATGCAGTGTATAACCAAGCTTCGTTTTTACAGGGTCCCAGCGGGCATGCCTTATATTGCCAATATGCCTTCATACAACATCCCAATCGACAAAACATTTTCCATTCTTGGTCCTGACCCGGACCCTGGCCCAGAACAAGGTGTCTCATACAACGATTCTCCTTCCTCACAACCAATTAACATACCTCAAATCATTATTAATGATCTACCTGTACATATAGAACGTTTGCAAAGAATTAAGGAAATATTGAACCGGAAAATTGTGTTACTAAATGCAGAGAACCATGTAGTGCAATCAGAGCAAGTACAGTTGAAGAATTTACTTTATTTTGTAAGCATTTTTCAACGAAAGGTTTGTACTTTTATACCTAAAGAGAGTCGACAAAAACTTGCATTTATTTTGTGATACGAAATGTCCCAATATCCTCTATTGAAAAAGAAAATATCATGAACTACTAAATTAATTTCCCTGTATAACCGGTTATCAATATGATTTATTCTTATCGTAAACATTGACCCTTTTGTGTAGTCACTCTTTCGAAATCATCAGAAACAGGGCTATATATTGTAACCGGCAGACGTTTTCTCGAACGTTCGACGGGCCCGGCAGAGCTCGATCGGTTGGGCGCCATCCAGTTCTATCAGTTGAGAGTGCGTGGAGGAGGAAGGATGTCGTAATAATAATTTTGAATTTAACGACAGGTTTATTTCTGGTCCAAAACCAGGGAAGTTACATGACAACAAAGACACTGGGTGAAGAAATGACTATCACCCTACCCGTTGAGCTCAACTTGTTAAGTGAAATTCTTAACATTAAACATAGTTTGGGCCATGCGCGGCCTCGCTGACATTAACACAAAATAAAAAGTTAAACAAACGTTACAAGTCTGCTTGAAGAGCAATTTCTTGATTAGGTGGGTGGGTCTAGGGCATACACAATACAGTGATTGCGAGTTGATCTCTCCCAGGCTGCTGGGAAGGGCCGGCAGGCAGGTCAATGGCCCCTCTCTAGGGCGCCTGGAGACAGTTGATGGGGGCGAGGTTTCCTGGGCAGGCTGGCCCGCTGTCTTGGGTCGACCGTCTCCTCCGCACGTTCACAAGATACCTCACGTGACGTATTGGCCCGGCCCAGACAGAAGCAGAGGGCCGCAAACACATGTGGGTGACTGACCCCGATACACAAATGTGTGACGCTTCGCGATTACGTCGGATTAATGTTCGTGAACGCTCACAATTGTTCACCGCGATTGGATAAGATCTACTGTCCCTTGAGCAATCTTACGCACAGCAATCGCCTCGGCGGTTAGCCTCATTCCCAGAACACCGGTCCACTTCGCGACCCGTAGTGCTCTTTTCTATCACAAAATCTACGTCCTAACACTTTGACGTCTTTTTCCAATCTCCTGACCCGTAGTGCTCTTTTCTATCACAAAATCTACGTCCTAACACTTTGACGTCTTTTTCCAATCTCCTTGTTCGCGTCTTCGCGCAGCGCTGCAGAGCTCGCCTCCCCCCCGAGTTATCCCTTCTTAAGAAAAACGCTCCCTCCCAACGTTCCTATAATTCTAATTGGCCAAAGTATACTACGTTCTAAATTTCTCTCGCCCAATCACCATGCGAGGATCTCTGGAAATTTCCACAAGATTAAAATGTTCTGTCTCTCTCTCACACTGGGTGCGTGCACGTGTAAGGAATCTGTCAGAGTTTGTAGTTTTGAAAGTTATTTTTAATGATAAACATAGGCTAAGAGGCACCCTCTCGCTGGGGCGGGCGCAGGTCAGCGGGTTTGTTTATAGGACGCCCGTGTCACCGGGGTGGCGAGGGTGCGCCGAGGGCCAGGCACAGACAGCTGCCTATCGTAAACCTTTCGCGGGTCGCTGAGAAGGGAAGTCCCCCGGGCGAGTGGCGTCTTATAAAAGCTGCATTCAGTGACCGTAGTTTCTCAAAATGTCATAATCTCATTACAATAATTCCGTCGATTCGAATGTGCCGCCACAATATGTACGAAAAGAACTCTTCAATGCTATGATCACGGTGGAATAGCGTCGACAGGGACCCGAGCAAGTGAGGTGTCGTGGTTGTCAGTTATTCGGACAAAAGAATAAGAAGTATAGGAACCCTCCTCGTTGCAGTAAATGTGCAGAGCTGCATGCCACGGCTGAAGGTTCTAGTACTGATACGAAATATTCACTCAGCCGAAAGACTCATCGGTCCTTTAGTTGCAACTGGGAAATTTATGAAAAAAATCTTTCTAGGAAATCACTCCCACCTCGGTACCCCACCCTTCAACAAAGTCCGACGACAAGCGATGCCCCTTCATCCTCGTTCATGACCCCCTCCAAGAGTTCCTCACTCCACATCCTTCCCCTTCCATCCCTATCACAATGGCGCAATAACCATATTCCCCCGTCGAGAAATTCCACAGCCATCATTGTCAAACCAAATGCCGAGACCTCAATCAGTCCATTCACCCATCCATTGGCAGCCGTTTAGTTGGAACTATTTATTTCCCAACTGCTAGAAATTTTCTTCTACATACTCTGTCAAATTATTCCTTTTATAACAAAATCCATCCTTCAAACAATAGAACATTAAAATTCATATAAATATGCATACAAGTTATGCCACTCATTCCCCACTCCGTGTCATTTCTTGGAATACAAACAGTATTAAACGTTAAATTCACATTCTAGCCCACTTTTTGCATAATAATGAAATACAAGTAACTTGCGTTTATCGAAACCCATATTCGCCCTTCGATTCGATGAAAGGTTATATTCCCGGCTATATTCTATATCGCTATAACCGATCGCGAAATCGTTGCAGTGGTGGAGTCGCCACTTTTGTAAAAAAATTCTTAAAATATCATTAGCTACCTTTAAATATAAATAATACTTTTGAAAATGTTATAACTATTAAACAGAAACGTCAATGTATTCTAACAATCACTTCAATCTCTAAGCCCCGTAATACTCCTTACAGATCCAGAGATAATGATACCTGATTTTCTCCCGCCAACCCACATTAGTGATAGGCGATTGGAATGCTAAACGCATTGCTTGGGGAAGTAGATTAAACTCACCTGCTGGTAATATGGTAGCTGATGTACAAAGATTAAATCTGGCGGTGCATGCTCCAGATGCACACACTACTATCCTTATAGCGCGTCAGTAGAAGCTGGTATTCTAGATTTGCGCGTTTCTAACATTAGTTGTAACATTTAAGTTGAGATCCATATTGGCCTGCAATCAGATCATTGCCCCGTTTGCACGGTGTGACCAGATGGTGAAAACGTGGCCAAAACCTCAAATGGGTTCGAATTCATTTACTAAGTTGTACATGGGGGTTTTCGAGGTCGCTGATTTCTTATCTGATATCAAAATTACACAAAACAATATGGCGGATCCAATATGACGACCGAAAATGTAATTAAGACATACATAAGAAACAACATATACAAAACATAAGAAATTAATCATAAAACCTCAAACCGCACATATTTGCAAAACATGTTTACTTTATTTATAACTTATTGAATTATTCTATTCGTTTATATGAGTTATAAATCGTTATACGCATTTCTTATTTGTACAAAACCCCATGAACTCTTCGTATATTTCACTATGACTCTGTTCCGCGTCGAGATGCACACGCACGTAAGAAATGCCATAAAACCTAATACCGCAGATATTTGCAATAAACCTTTCCTTTATTTATAACTTATTGAATTACTCTATTCGTTTACATGAGTTATAAATCGTTATACGCATTTATTGTTAGTACAAAACCCCATGGACCCTTCGTATATTTCACTATGACACTGTTCCGGGTCGAGATGCACACGCACATAAGAAATTAGTCATAAAACCTCAAACCGCAGATATTTGCAATATAGGTTTCCTTTATTTATAATTTATAGAATTACTCTATTCGTTTATATGAGTTGTAAATCGTTATACGCATTTCTTATTAGTACAAAACCCCATGAACCCTTCGTATATTTCACTATGACACTGTTCCGGGTCGAGATGCACACGTACGTAAGAAATTAGTCATAAAACCTAAAACCGCAGTTATTTGCAATACACGTTTACTTTATTTATACATTATTGAATTAATCTATTGGTTTATATGAGTTATAATTCGTTATACGCATTTCTTATTCGTACAAAACCCCATGAACCCTTCGTATGTATCACTATGACACTGTTCCGGGTCGAGATGAACTCGCTACATTAAAAATTAGTCATAAAACCTCTAACCGCAGATATTTGCAATACGTGTTCACTTTATTTATAACTTATTAAATTACTCTATTCGTTTATATGAGTTATAAATCGTTATACGTATTTCTTATTAGTACAAAACCCCATGAACTCTTCGTATATATTTCACTATGACAGTGTTCCGTGTCGAGATGCACACGCACATAAAAAGTTAGTCATAAAACCTCAAACCGCAGATATTTGCAATATAGGTTTCCTTTATTTATAATTTATAGAATTACTCTATTCGTTTATATGAGTTATAAATCGTTATACGCATTTCTTAATAGTACAAAACCCCATGAACTCTTCGTATATTTCACTATGACTGTTCCGCGGCGAGATGCACACGCACATAAGAAATTAGAAATAAAACCTCAAACCGCAGATATTTGCAATATAGGTTTCCTTTATTTATAATTTATAGAATTACTCTATTCGTTTATATGAGTTATAAATCGTTATACGCATTTCTTAATAGTACAAAACCCCATGAACTCTTCGTATATTTCACTATGACTGTTCCGCGGCGAGATGCACACGC
>BLKR01016554.1:0-24905 GCA_011170035.1 Teleogryllus occipitalis | reverse complement strand
CACGTGGAGAGAATTGAATTTCGACTCTTCTCCGGTCGCCTGCGCAGGTCACTACGCCTGCAACGGCTGGCACACGTGCTGCGGTTTACCTGTACAGGTGACCTATGAGTAATATGAGTAACAATGCATGTGTAAACATTAGCGTCTTGGCAAGTTTATATTAAGTGAACAATTAAGACAACTGAAACTCTGCGTTTTTCGCTCTAAAGAAAAACTGTGTACCTGTGCGCCGGTCGCACAGCTGTGAAGAAGCAAAGGTTTAACTCGACGTGCCAAAAAAGTATATAGATACTTTCTTGTCCTTTGTAACGGTTGCCTAATATGATTACACCGCAATTCCTGTTCATATCAACACATCTCGGTCAATGGGTGCTGGCAACAAAGGGCATATGTTATCTTATAAATTTTTGATAAAACGTCATTCTAGCCGTAAATGGAACTGTTTTCATTTCAATTGGTGTTGTTTATGAAACACTATTGCTTGTTACGAATATATATTTTTCGCCGTGTCTCCAAGTGTATTCTAAGTTCATTCATATTTTTTTTCATTTTCTTTTAAATTAACACTTACAAACAAACATCCATTATTATTCTCTTCAGAATCAATTAATAAATTAAACAGTATTAGATGCCCCGGAAAACAGTAAAACAGAAAACCCTCTAAAGCGTTTAATTTTGGATGCCTTCAGGAACTGTTCAACTTCCTACGTTTGTTTTTGAAAAATTTGAAATAATACGAAATTGTGAATGAAAGAATACAGTTCGTTCATTTCGCTCTAAACAAATTGGTAGATACGATAGTTAAATATAACTCACTTCTAGCTTGTTATTTCACATGGTGTACATTCGAATAAAAGTGTAAATTTGTGGCAAATACTACAAAAGTTTCCAAAGCTTAGTGCTAATTCTTTCGAATAAAAAAACTTTAAGCACATGATAAGTTTACGATTATTATAATACATTATTAATCATTTCCTTTTTTACATAAATAACAGTAATGTGTAAGAAATTTATCTGCTTGCTAATCAGAGAGCAATGTGTTACAATACCGCCTCAAACGAAGCGCGGGAAATTCCAATTACCATTACAATTGTTTTCTCCACTTTTGGAAAACACAAAGAGTGCGCAGAAAATGGAACCAGCGCCACTTTCTTTATCGGTTTTTGCTACATACGTGAAAAAAAATTCAAGAAAAAATATAGACCCGTTTCTGAGAAAATAAATGTTTAAAATTTAAAAGTTTTCTACGTTTGACGTAAAATTAAGCAAAAAATATTTTTTTTGGAAAAATTGAACGTGATCATATTTAAAAAATTGTTTTGGTTGAATATATTTTATTTATAAAAAATAACTATAATTTTAGTTGTAGAAAGGCGTCGAAAAAAATTGAATTTTCGCAATTTTCAAAAAATCCAGAATTTTAACGACCATGAACACCAATCCTTTACCTTATCCAACGTCAAAATTTAATAAATATTTAGAGCTATGTTTTCGAAAATTTTGAAAATGACCCGAGGCTTAATGCTAAGTACCCTCCAAAATTAAAACATCGTTTTGAAATTCAAGAGACCGCGACATTAGCCAGATGGATCGGGGAATATCAATTTTGAAGAAAATCTGCTGAACGGTTTAGGCGCTAGAGTTGCCCACGGACAGACGGACACACAGATGAACAGACGGACAGACGAACGGACGGGCAGGCGGACAGAGACAGACAGACAGACGAACAGACGGACGGGCAGATGGACTGACAGACGGACAGATAGTTTAGCCGTCAATCAATTTTTCGGTATCAAGAGCCCACAAAACATGAATTCTGACTACACAACGTTTACTATATTCAATTTACTTTTACTATTACAATTACCATAATAACTATATTCTATTACTATATAAAATGTACTATATATTCGGACAAGATTTATCCACTTATTCGTTACCAGGCCGTGGCAATAAGAGTTTTTCTATCGAAGCTTCAGCCTTTCTTTACGCCGATTAACAATACGTTCTCTACACTCGTAAGCAGTTGCGAGAAAGTAAAAATGTAGTTCATTTTTAAAAACGCAACTTCAAAACTGAGGGATTGTCCTAGGATTTCATTCTCAGTTTTAAACTGTGAGATAAATGATAACAAAACAATTTGGTGCTGCAGAATAGCACAGAAATCTCGTAGGGAAGAGCGGGGGAATGGGAAGCTACTGAGGAAAATGTGAAATAATGCAGTGGATACGATTTCTTTAAATCTTGTGGTTAATCTAGGTTTTGTTATGTTTGATCCATAAAATATTTAAGACAATAAGCAAACGGACACTTCTGTAATGAGTAGAAAAATATAAATTAAACTCACTCGATTAGTTCTCATCACCCAATAAACTGGGTACTGCACTACAGCAAACTTAATCCATAATAATGTCATAGTTTAGCTGTCTTAATAAAATTGCAACCTAATACCATTGTTTCGACTCCTGTAGAACTACAACTTCATTATTTACGTTTCATATATTATAAATAATTGTTTCCTAGCACAAAATTTGCAAATAAAAGACGTTCAACATCACAATCTGCACAGTCCAAATGTGATATATTTATACATTCTTCGCAAGATATCACAGTGTCATTTGATTATACGTCAGTGAAGCAAAGCAAATAAATGATTGTATACAGGAATCGTCACTTTCATTGTTAATGCAAATCGATGGAATTCTATTCTGTGGAAGAGTGTGACAAACGGCTTGTAGAGCTCCGTTTCGGTGGTCTACTCCTCCTTCATATCACCATTTGTTTTCGTTTTTTGCAGTGGAAAAATATTGGAATCTTTTCTTCGGTGGACCCTTAGTTTCTGCCTTTTCTATCTTTCATTGCTGTTTTTCTTCATAGAGTTTTTTGAAAGGTGAAATAGTCGAAATCTTCGAATGCCCTTTCTTACGAAGATTTTTGAGGTGTTGGTAGCCTATTTTTGGCGTAGGGAAGATCGAGGGGAAAATGTTTGTAAGGGAATCTTCAACTTCACCCTGGTTGCCTCTTATTTGTGCAGAGTTCTTGATGGTTCTATTGATTGGTGGATGAATATATTGATTACTCAGAACGGACGTTAGTTTCCTACATGTCTTCGAAACCGAGAGCTTAATCTGGGACTCACTGGCTGTAATCTCAACTACAGTTTGGGGTTCACTCGTAGTTTTAACTGCAAAGGCATCCTTTTTGAAGATTGCGGTATATAAAGGCCAAATTCCTCTTGCTTTGAAAATAGCTTTTCCGTTTTCTGTGGAAGCGATCTTAGAAATTGTTTAATTGATCATCTCATCTATCTCTAATGGGATTATTCCTCTCAGCGGACCAGCTGCTTTGACAAAGAGATCAAAATACTTGTTGTAGGCCGTTTTAATGGTTCGTAAACAGTCAGACGGTGCGGTTGACATGAGATCTACCGCTCAATCACACGCAAGTGAACAGAACCATTAATGCCGTAAAACATGTTGCTAAATATTAGTTGGTGGTCAGCGAGCTACTTTTCTTGAGCTTCAGAAAACATGGTTGGCCTGCCTAGGCGTAGACGTTTCAAAGCATCATTTACATCTTCACTTATCCGCTTATTATACCGCTTCTTCAAAGTAAAGGAAGCAATTTCATAAGATTTTGCTGTCCTTTAACAGTTGACTCTTACAAAACGCACTTCAGACCTGTGTTCATGTAAAGTCCACTTTCCCTTATCTATGTACCATTGTATTTTTCGAGACTCACACTGAAAACAAAATAAATGGCATTGTAATGAGTTTGTTTAATCGTTTAAAGTTAAAATACTGAACGTGAAGAGAAAATAAGCATGGGTTATCACAGGTAGGCTCCAATTTTCCCTTGCTAATGGTTCTCATTACCCACAATGGTAACGTTTTTGTTTAAATTTACAAAATGTAGGATCAAATAATTATGGACTCCGGTTTTAACTAGATCTCGTTCAACTACATGAATAATGTAATAAACACAGTTTATTAGCATGATAGCGAACTCACCGCCTTAATATAACAGCAGCAAAAATTACAGGTGGACGGCCAAAACTACACGGTGTCGTCTGTTAGACAAAAGGAGTGCGAATGCGACACAGCTCAAACTGTGGACGAATGGTGATCAGAAGTGAAATTTTTTGGGATAGGCTCCTAGTTCCGTTGCTCCGTTCCCCTCTTCTAGTTAATTTTTTTTTCTCGTATACGTACGTATATACGGAGTAATATAGAGAAAGTTATGTAATGCTGCGCAAAAAAACGGCGGATTTTCCGCACAAAAAAATTAATTGCTGAGCCCTGACAACGAAAAAGTGAAGGAATAAATCCTGTTGCTAAATTAAGAAAAAATCTCCTAACACGTAGAGTAGCCAGAATCCCTGTTTTATGGGTCCTTAATGCCGAAAAAACAATTGAAAGCAAAACGTCCTTCCGTTCGTTTGTCCGTCCGTCTGTCGTATGTGAACAAACCTAGCGCCTAAATTACACGTACGATCTTTCCGAAATTGAAGAAACACCTCTCCATCTGATTCTAGTTGAAGCTTTGATATTTTGAAACACAATTTTTACAATTTGGAAGTACTTTACATGAAGCTCCCCGGACATTTTCAAAATTTTCTCAAAAAAAGGCTCCAAATTTTTTCTTTACATTTCTGTTTTGTCTACAATATCATGAGGTCAATAACACATATGTAAAGAGGAACTTGCAAAAATAAGTCAACACTTGAGGAGAGGAGTCAAATAGCAAGGGAACAAATGTTGCAAACAGAATGTTTACCCTCCATAATAGTTAAACATCTAGACATCTGCAAAAAAGTTGTCAATTGAATTACTGATTTAAAACTAGTAGATGCTACAAAGAATCTCCAACATCAAATCTTCAGTTATAAATAATTTTGCCACTGTGAATGAACACTTAGTCACCTGAACAAATGCTTCCTATAAGGCGTTAATAGCACATTGGGAATGTTTCGCTATAAACTATTTAAACAACACGATTTCAACAAAATACGCTTGTAACTCGATACCACAGATAACTAACGTACTATGATAAAATCAAGTCTTTACCAACACGCCGTAGATTAAGACACGCTTACGGTAATTCCGCGATCGTAATTAAAGTTTATAGAGGATCTTTATGAACATAATAAAGCATTGGCATAATTTTCCTTCGACTATTATGGTTTGTTGATAAAAAAAATACAATATTGATGTCAGCTCTCAGCCAGTCCGTGTATTTCATTTCAATCAGCCCCAACCAGCCGGGCGGGCGGCGGCGGAGCGCGCGGGTTGGCGCACTGGCGGCCCGGTGGCGGCACACTGAGTGACGTCACCTGATCGCCCGCCCACCAGACAGGCGCGCCAACAGTTCACAATTAATTACGCGGAAGTTTGAGAAGCAATTAAATTAATTTTTGCACAATTAATTAGCAATGAAATCGCTCTACATGATGACATATTGGATTTTGTTTTGTTATTTGAGCTCAAAATATCCTGATTGTGTTTCATGATTTAAGCCTGCCTTATGACTTTTCTTAACAATGATTCGTATTTTTTGTAAGTGGAGGAGGAAATCTTGAGATACGTTACGATGTTTAGAAATGAAAAAAAATTCGCTTGTTTTTACATTGTGTCCTAATCCCTTGTGTTTTACACGAATAGCTTTTCCTGAAATATTTAATTTTATTTTTTGAAGTGTGTTAAAATTAAAAGAAAGTGTTGAAAAAAAAGAATTATATTTATCGTTTGTATCAGCAATATTTTAAACCGCGTGACTCCTGCATCAAGTGGAGGAGTCATTATGCAGGAGTATCCATGACTCCTACATCAAGTAATCAATGAATAATTGTATTTTACTTTTAGTAAATAATCTACACATACGTGCATTATTTATTGTGTCAGTGTTCGCATTTCTTATAATTGTAAGTATTTGTGCATCGTAGTCACTGTATCCTAAATCTTTTGTTTCAACTTCATATGAAGAAGTAGAGTAAAAGTAATAGATGACAAAACGAAGTTTACAATAAAGCCTTTATTACGTCTGTGTCGATTTCTCTAGTGTATACTCGTGATATTAAGTCGTTTAGTGGTTTGTGCAACCATAACACTCACGTGATAACTCTTTTGACACGAGAATTTCTGTTATTCTATATAAAAGTGCAAATGGGAATAAAAATCTCTTATAGATTTACCATAATATTATTCTTTTTATGCTGTAGACTGTTATAATCACGAGAAGCCGTGATTTACTCTAGCGGCGTGTGCTATTTGCTTGTATTACTTAAATGATAAGAAATAATATTTACTCAAAGATCCTTTTCTTTATATTAATATTTCAAAAATCATTGACTTCATTAGTTGAATGTTAATTCTACCACAACGATAATCCAATGCTCTTACATGTATCATGCTTGATTGTGATGATTTGATGATTATTATATAAAATATTAAATTAATAAATAATTATTATTATTAAAATATAAAACAATGTATTAAAATAATTACATTGTTTGCAACAGTAAACGAACTGCAGATTTGATTTTTGTGCATTGCTAAGAAAATAGTGGCTCACTCTCAGCTCTCCTATCACTACAAGCAGAAGGAGAAATAAACATAACGTGCGCATAGTGAAGATTCATTTATGCCCAGAAGCAAAACCAGCGGGCATCTCAGCATTTGCTCAATGGATGAGGGACACTGGACAAATATCTGATCGAGGTGAGGGTCATGGACCCGGAAGCTGAAATACATTACTTGTTAAGTCCTTTTTTTAATAACTCTACATACAAATATAAACTAATTCGTTGTACTATATCATTGTTTTGTGAAAATAAACAATAGTTTTCTGTTTGATGATCTTCACAGTCTCTAATTGTATACAGTTTTGCAGCAGAAAATATTTTACTTTTAACTTAAATTTGTGTACCGATTTTAATTGTTTAATGTCATCTGATAATGCGTTGTAAAGTAACGTATATGTGTGTCGATTTATTGTGGTGAGCTGTTGATAGGCACATGATGAACATGATTTCTAAGAGGTGTGTTGTAATTATAAATATCAATATTATATGAAAATAGGCTCCCGTCGTTAATTAGGTCAGTTTTGACTAATATTATAAATTCGAAAAGAAATAGGCAAGGCAATAGTAAGATTTCAAGCTCAATGAAAAGAGGCTCGCAGGGATCACGTGATTGGCATTTTTTCATTATTCGGATAATTTTCTTTTGCAATCTAAATGTTTGGGTACTATGAATGACCTTACTCAGAATATTATGCCATATCTCAGGCGGGAATGTTCATTTGCGAAATAAACGCAACGAGCTGCATGAAGGCTGACAGAATTTGAAAGAATTCTGAATGTGTAACGTAATGAATTTGATTTAGTGTTTATGTACTATGTACATCCCATTTCACGGACTGAATTGAGAGACCTAGAAATTTTGTTACCTAAACATAAGCTAATTGCATATTGTTCATTTTCAATGGAGCATGCGATTACCAATTTGAAATGCAAGGATGCATTGAAACAGTTCTTGATTCGTTAACTATTAAGTTGATATTACAAAACCAAGTTGAAACTTCTAAAATCGTACTATTTCTTGTTTCTTTTTTGCAAAGAACATTCATGTGTTCCGCAAACATCTGTTCTTCCATTTTTAATAGACGACGGCACATCGTTTACGTATAACAGAAAGAGGAAAGGACCTAAGATCGAACCTTGTCGTATCCTACACTCAGTTGGCAAAGAATTGGGAAGATTATTATCAATGTCTTTATGATCCATTAAATTCACAAAATGGAGGAGCAGCTCCAATCTTTGGCCAATGAATGTACTGTCATCAAAGCTCGAGATACTAGAGAAGCCGAGTTTTAAAACAATTGTAGGTCAATGATTCTTCCTCCTAAATCAGCTTCTTACTAGAGGGGCGAAATTCAATGAGACCTATTCTAAGCCCGATGAGATCCAACATCGAATTGAATCCTTGCAACTCAACGAGGAAAATGAACAACACAATTAATTTTGAGGATACATACTATAACGTGGCGGATCACATTCTTATGTGAACTTGACATTGTAGGAAAATGTTTAAAAACAGAGCGAATAGTTAAGGAAATTAAACCATTTTTACAGGTGTGCCAAGGTAGTAGCTCCATCGATTATGATACTTAATTTCAATACAAGGGTAAAGGAGATGAGATTTCTAGAAAGTTAGATTGTGGTGACAAGGCAGATTCTAGTAGCATGCTAGATTCTCTTAACTCACGATTAAAAGCTATTGTAAAGGTAATTTTCTTTGTACCCGAAAAATTAATGAAATGATAGATCAGTCGAAGAAATTGTACAATATTTACAAGATTTCAAGGATGTTAATTCTAGCGAGTATGAGATTTTGCTTCATTACAAAGAGAAATTAGGGAATCTTTAAAAAAATAGATAAATTGTTTAAAGTAGATTCAAGTGATGTACTAGCTGCTCGTGAAACTCGTTTTACGCGCGCGGCTGCTGAGACGAATTCTTTCATCAAAAGATGTAAAAATTTAGAAGAAGGTTTTATAGCAAGTTCTTCACCCTTGGTTTAACATGTTTTCGGAAATTTTTGAGGGACAGCATAAAAGCAGTGTCCGTTTTCCTGTGATTGAAATTCCCAAATTCTCTTGTAAGCTTAATGAATGGTTGAGATTCAAGAACATCTTTGAAGCCATTATCCTCTTTTTTATTCTATTTTATTTTTTATTTCTGTTTGGCCCGAAAGCCCTCAGCACCCGAATACGATACAATGACTATACATTGAATTATGTTTGTATTGTTTAGGAATAATTATTGGCATGAATACATTGGAAAAAATATGTGCGAAGCCACATCGGGTACAGGATGATCAGGGAGGGTCGAAGAAGTGGCGCGGTAGTTTCGCTTTACTCTATTGTGGTGTGGATTTTGCTTTCCAATTTTCAAATGTACGGCTGAGGGAATCTGGGGAATTTTGGGATAGAAGCGTAGGATAAAATTGGACGGATCATTGATTGGTATAGTTGAGTAGAGACATGGAGTTGCAAGGGTGATGACTTTTTGAGTATGTGATGTAATTGGCGAGTTGTACAGGTTGCCATGGTTATTCTGTGAGGAATATTTGCTTTCCAAGTGACCCTTCTATCAAAAAGTACTCCCGAATATTTAACTGACTTGTTGTTTGGGAGCCAAGTTATATTTTTTCCGTGATACTTCAGAGAGGTAGGATTATTTAGACTACGGAGCGTAAAGATTTTGGCTTGACATTTTGCAGGGTTTATCTGGATATGCCATTTCTTGGGTCGGAGAACTGGGAGAGTTGGTGGTGCAGGTCTTCTTGTGCGGTGCCAATATCACGGTTTTGAAATATTTTGCGGTATCATCAGCAGTGCGACGGAGGTATGAGGGGTGGATGGTATATCGGCGGTATAAAGATTAAATAGTGTGGGAGAGAGCACAGATCCTTGGCGTACTCCTGCTTGTCTGGGAAAAGATAATCAAAGAGCTCCAGGAAGGCGGACTGAAAACGTGCGATTTGCAAGGTAGATTTTGATGATGTCAATAAGATAGTCGGGGGTTCCGATGTGAATAAGTTTTTATAACAATCCTGGATGCCAGACGGTGTCAATGTTTTTAGCTACATCGAGGGGGATTGCGACTGTGTGTTTCTTTTCATAGAAGCCTTCGAGAATATCCTCGGTTAGTCTTAATATTTGGTGATTTGTGAAAAGCAGTGGTTGAAAACCGAATTGGGGCGGAGGAATGGCTTGGACTGAACTGAGATGGGAGATTAATCTAGTGAAGATACATTTTTCAAACAGTTTTCCTAAGAAGGACAGAAGACTAATTGGGCGAAAACTTGACGAGTCGTTTTTTTCGCTTGTCTGATTTCAGAATGGGAATGATGGGGGCGTGTTTCCATTTGTGAGAAAAGTATGACAGACGAAGAGATGTACTGAATATTGATGTTATATGTAAAATGGCTGTGAATGGAAGGCGTTTAAGTACGTATGTTGGAATTGAGTCGTGACCACTGGAAACTTTTGGGGTAGCGACAGATAAAAGATTCACAATTTCGGTGGGAGATATGAATTTTGGGGATCTTGGGACTGTAGCTCTAGTTTGGATTTATTCAAGAAGTAAATGATCATGAAGGGGTTGTTCTGAAGGGTGGGGAATGAAGGTTTGGCAAAGTATTCACCTAGTACTTTGCTTTTATCCGCAGGTGTACTTGCTACGGATGCTGCGGTTGTTGGGGGAGGGTATATTAGTTGGTTTGCACAAAAGGCGACGAGTGATATTCCACAGCGTGTGTTGGCGGTTTGAGTTTGGAAGTGAAGGTATTGAGCGTTAGATATTGTCAAAATATGTCTTATTATTTTAGTGAGTAGGTTTAGGTACGATTTTAAGAAGGGGGATCGATGTTTATGCCAGTGATTGAGGTACGTCAGCAAACGCCTGAAAGTGGTGAAACATGTAAATTCTCTATTCAATCCTCCAGCGTCGACTAAAGGGCCAGCGGAATCTCTCAACAGATTCATAGATTTCTTTTCCAGTATTGTTTCTGCAATACAGAATCTAAACGTAGACGAGCCTTTGGATTATTTGAATTTGCCCACCATTCTTTTGAAAAATCTTGATCTTGAAAAAGTTAAAGATTGGGAAAGCAGCTTATAACACAACATTATTCTCAAATTTAACGACTGGATTAACTTTATCGAAAAGCGAAATATTTTAATGGCGGTAGCTGAAGCTAGTGAACTTTCGATTCCTTCCCAACCTATGCCCGAACCAAATTCAAAGAAACGGGCCACTAGCGATGAGATAAAATCAAATCAATGTTTATTGTGTCTTGCTATCCATCACCCTTATCACGGTCTCACATTTAAGGTATTGCCAGTAGATGACTGGCAGAAATTCAGTGAGAAGAACAATTAGCACTCTATGAATGATCTTGGTAGTCCGGGTGACGCCGCGTCGAAGGCTGTGTTGCCGACGTTTCGACCATCTTTTCGTGGTCTTCCTCACGACTGGTCTGCAGACCACGAAAAGATGGTCGAAACGTCGGCAACACAGTCTTTGACGCGACGTCACCCAGACAACCAAGATCATTCACATAACTCCGGCCGACATAAAGCCCACGACTTCACTCAATTTGCACTCTGTGTCTTCGCCCCAAAGTAGTCAATCATTTTCCACACATCTCTGTCTTGTAGGCATTGTAATGGTAATCATCATCCCCTCCCCTGAGCAAGGACAAGGCGGTGACAATCCTTCTATGCCCAACGAGTCGACCTTAAGAAAGGAAATTATTTATGATGAGGCCGGACCAGTTCACATTGTTCGGCATCCCCATCGGTGTTCCTAGCTACGGCTGTGTGTATATCAAAAGTGTATATGAAATAGTGTACGTATGTAGAAAATTGTAAGGGTCAGTTCAGACCTTACCGCGCCACCCCAGACAGCGCCAGAGAAGTCAATTTGGACTATCACATGTGTGCGAAACAATTAGGCTTTAGAAGCACCCCCGCAAATGTGTATGTAAATACTAGTCAACCTTTGCGTTCACGTCGACAAATAGATCTATGCCAAAATCAATTCAAACGACTGATTCAATTCAGTGGTCTACTGCACTAAATTTGATTATTTTATCAAATACTATTACTGGCATACCCAACTGTACGTAAATGCATTAATTTGTGTTACATGCTAAATGCGTTACATTACTGTAAATGCAAAATTTGAAGCCCTTTTTTCACAGGAATCTAGTGACTTTTCGAAAAATTTAATTTAATGTTATTTGAAGTACTTTTACTAGCTAATGAAATAATGTATACAAATCGAGGTAAATGTGCATATTAATGGCGTGACAGATATTTTAAGAAAGTACATTTTCACACTTTTTGAAAAAACAAAAGTATACAGCAAAATTAACTTTACATCATATTAAACAATGCAATTAACACTATCCATTAGAAAAATTTGAAGAAAATATTTGGAGCCATTTCTGAGAAAATGATGTTTGAGCGTTTCTGAAAATGCGGAATGTAGAGTTAATTTTTACAGAAAACTGCCGCGTTTTGAGAAACATTATTTGACATTATTTAATGCACATGTACTTATAAATCTAATAAAGTGAAGAAATCGCCTCTAGTGTAAATATTTCCGACGTGAGAGACAAGTAAAAAAAATACATTATTGTAATTTTTGGAAAAAAGTACAGCAATATAGTGTTTATTCCGTCAGATAGGGTACATTTGGTACTTACTATCCATACCAAAAATTAAAAGAAAAAATTTAGAGCCGTTTATGAGAAAATCTTGCTTTTTTAAAAATTGCAAATATGGCGTGCACTAATGCCCCAAAACTACGAAAATTTGTAAGAAATCTTCATAACTGTAATGAAAGAGATATTTATTGACAACAAATTTCATTTGTAGGAAAAATCTCTGTCTTCAATTTTATAGGTGTAGGAAGAAGCCGAAAAAAAGGCAAACTTTGGCAATTTTCGAAACTACGGAGTAAATCATGGAAATCGGACCTATGCCACTTTTATAAGTGTATTTTACTTTGTTCTTACAAGAAAATTAATGAAGAAATTTGGAACCGATTTTGAGAAAATTTTGAAAATATCTGAAGGGCTTCATGTAAAGTACGCCAAAATTTTAAAGAATATCTTTCAAAATTTCAAAGCTTCAACTAGAGCCAGATATACAGGGGTTTCTTCAGTTTAGAAAAGATCGTACGTGTGGTTTAGGAGCTAGGTTTGTTCACATACGACAGACGGACGGACGGAAAGACGGACAGACGGACGAACGGATGTTTTGAAAGAAAAACAACACCTTTTTGGTATCAGGGGACTCCAAAACGTGTATTTCCGTTGATATCTCGAAATGGATTTTCCGCAGCATTATATAACTTTCTCAATACTACGTATATTACGGCCGTATATACGTATGTATACGAGAAAGTAACTAGAGGTGCTACAGAATGGTACAGACTTTCTCGTAGTTTTCTAATTTCTTTGGTGTGGACTGGATTTACGGTCTTCCCTCATCCTCTTGCCAGCTGCCATCTATCGCTGTCCAAAATACATTTTTTTGACTTTTTCTCAACTTTTCAGTTTTTAAATAGTAGAACAGAAATATTATTTTAAGAACATTAAAGAAGGCTAAAACCTTGTCTTAAATAGGAATTTTAATTGAAAAATTTGAATCCATTTTTAAGAAAATGGGAAAACACTGTTCAGTTTTCGAGAAGCATTACTTGATATTATTTAAAGCTTGTGTAATCAACATCACACATACCATACACCACAATAAACTTAACGTCATATTAGATAGTACAATAAGCACCCTCCATTGGGAAATTTTGAAGAAAACATTTGGGGCCATTTTTGAGAAAATGGCGTTTGAGCATTTCTGAAAATGTGAAAATTTGAGCTCTTTTTCATAGAAAACTGGCGTGTTTTTGTAAAACTTTATTTGACATTATTTAAAGCACATATACTCGTAAATATAGTATTTTGAAGAAATTGCCTCTAAAATAAGTATTACCGACGTAAGAGACAGGTCAACAAAATTGTATTTCCGTAATTTTAAAAAACGACAACAATAGAATAGAGCAATATGGCATTTAGATCATCGTATAGGTTTTGCATAGCACTAAGCGAACCAATAATTTAAAGAACGAATTTGGAGGTGTTTTCGAGAAAATCTTATTTTTATTATTTTTTTAAATAGCAAATATTCCTCCATATATTTCCATATTCCTCCATATTGCATGAAAACTTTTAAACATTCCAAGAAAAACTACATGACCTTAATGAAAGAACTATTTTTGGAGAATGAATTTCATTTGAAGCTCTATCTTCAATTTTAGTTTTGGGAAACGTGAAAAAATTCAAACATTTGCAATTTTCGAAAATTCAGAGTGAACCCTGAAAATCGGATCTATGCCACCTCTATAAGTGTATGCTTGCGAGAAATTTAAAAAGAAAATGTCAAGCCGTTTTTGAGAAACATTTGAAAATGTCCGTTGGGCTTCATGTAAAGTACTCCCAAATTTTAAAGAATGTTTTTCAAAATTCCAAAGCTTCAACTAGAGCCAGATGGAGTGGGGTTTCTTCGATTTGGAAAAGATCGTACGGGTGGTTTAGGCGCTAGGGGTGTTCACAGACGGACGGACGTTTTGCTTCCAATTTGTTTCTCGACTTCTAGGTCTCAGAAACAGGAATTCTGGCTGCACTCGTGTGAGGGGATTTTTTCTCTTAATTTAGCAACGGGTTTAATGCACTTTTTCGTCATCAGAGCATGGCAATGAATTTTTTCTGCCGAAAATGCGCCGTTTTTCGCGCAGCATTACGTAACTTTCTCTATTCTACATATATGAGAAAGTAAAAAGCTCTCGTCTAATAGATTACGGAGCGAGCTAGTTTCTTTCAGACCACTGGCCTCACAATTCCAGATTTTAAGGCCCTAGAACGTTTCGTCTAGGATTTTATCAACGCTGCCTAAGAGCTGCGGATTGTATTTGACGTGAATATTTAGATGCGTTTTATTTCAACAAATTCTTCATATTTTAAAGTCAAAGTGCAATTCCTGGTATAGTCTCCTGGTATAGTACTATTCCAAGAGCATTAGTAATGTAGGTTTTGTTACAAACATTTCACAGAAACAAGAATGTCAATACTTGTCTTCGTGCGCAGCATGGGAACTAAATCCTTCTGATGAATAGCAGAAATCCAATTTCTAAGGGTATCGTGAAAATGAAACATGGAAACATGTGGTCCGTTTCTATCAAAGTTCCTTCTTAAATTGGATACGCAGCCCTTGCAGAAACGGAAAGTGAACGGTTGCCCTACACGCATAAAAAACAATCTTTGGCGTTCCTCGGTATGAAGCAACTATTAATATTTCTAGCTGCTGCGAGACCGAACCTTGAATTAATGATTATGCAAATAAACCTCGTCAGTCGGCGCAAACCACTGCGTATACAGAAAGTGTAAACATAAGATAGAGGAATCTAAGCCTTCTGATCGTGACGTTACAAAGACGGTCTCCAGCGCCAAGGCCATATATAATGGTATTGGGCAGTATCGATAAGCTCAGGACCAGGAAAAATGCAACAGAATGTCATACAATTATATCTCATTCTGTAGATTACGATATTTAAAACTTTTCATTGAGACTTTTGCCTGAATATTCCAGATTTTAAGGCCCTAGAATGTTTCGTTTAGGAGTTATTTAACTATATAGACCTTGACAATGCGTCCGAGTGGGGCGGGTTGCTTTTGACGTGAATATTTAGATGCGTTTTTTCAACAAATCCTTCATATTTTTAAGATCAAAGTGCAATTTGTCACGTCTACGTGAAATTCTTTCTTTAGAGAACCGATTTGTAAAGATTGGTGGCGTTTAAGAACCGAAAAAATATGTATACTTCTGAAATAATATAGGAGATATTATCAGTAATGCTGGGAAATAGATGTGCTTAAATTCAGAGACAATATGTGAATGTCCTCAGATCATCGTTATATAACACAGCAAATAAATCGTGAATTAATGATTATGATAATACTCGTGAAAATATTTTATATCACGATAATGATCGTGAAAAATATTAATAATAATCCTTTTTTGAAGTGATGAATCTCAGTACAAAACGCACACACATCCGACTACCCACATAATACAAATGTTTGGAAACCAAATTGAAATACGATTAGTAGTATTGTAGAAACATTCATTGATATTATAATAAGTAATTTATGCATGTCTTCCTAGATCAGATATAACTGAAGAGATATTGTTAATATCAGCATGGCAGATTATTTTTTTCTCATCTTCGAAGAAATTTAAAAAATGTGTGAAGTCATATTCGCCAATTCGCAAAGAAAAAACGGAAATATAAATTAAAAAACATTTTCATTCGTCACACGAAGTTTAACTGTACACTTTTGCGTCATCTGGCACTAGTGAGGTAACTTTTTAAGTCCTCAGACATCTCATGCAAATCATATTTCGAGCGCGAAGGAAGGGGCAAAACGTCGCCAGGCGAGGAGTCGGACGGGCAGAGGGCGAAGAAGCCAGGGATAGACAACGCGAAGCGGCTCATTGGTTGTATTATTTGATAATATATGTAAGAATGTAGTGTTTCCGGATGCATCTACCACTAAGATCATTAGTTCCGTGAGTGTATTGCAAGTTATATCACTAGAGATTACGGTGTTCTTCCACACCGAAACATGAGATTCAGTGCCACCCTACAAGTACGTTTACGAGCATTCCCCTACTGAAGGTATTTTCCAAGAGGGGCAACGTTCTACCCATAAAAAGCTCTAGGCTTCTCCGATTAATCTCCCGAATTGTAAGGAAGCATAGTAGTATATGAAAGCGTATGTGTTGGTATAAGAAGAGAGAGCAAAGGATGCGGAAGGAAATATCACACGCAGTTCGTGACCCTTTCATTAGTACACTGCCTAGGTACTTTCCTGATATTGATTGCAGAGACAACGGCAAATTACCGATCAGAATAGTTCGCCGCTGGAATCATCCCCCAAACACGTATTCGACACAACTAAGTAGCGCCAAACATCCGATATCGCAAGATCTCGCGCTATAGGACCTGTCTCTGGGCGACGCTGCAGAGGCCAGAATGATGATCCCGCTGAGACATCGCAGCCTAACCAGGAGCGGCACAACAACACCTTTAAGAAAGACGCTGCGTTGGATGCGCACGCGGAGTCCCAGGCCGAAATGAGACGGAGGTGTAAAGGGAGGAGAGGAGGCGAAACAAAACTCAATGAAGAGATCCGAGTAATGGATGCATTTGAGTGTCGCGATGGTCTTGAGATACCTGCGGGGAAGCAATGGGATGGGATGGAAAGGGATGGATGCGCACCGCGGAGTCAAGGGCAGAGATGAGAAGGAGGTGTAAAGAGAGCAGAGGAGGCTAAACAAACCTCAGTGAAGAGCTCTGAGTAATGGATGCATTTAAGTGTCGCGATGGTCATGAGACACCTGCGGGGAAGCAATGGGATGGGATGGAAAGGGATGGATGCGCACCGCGGAGTCAAGGGCAGAGATGAGAAGGAGGTGTAAAGAGAGCAGAGGAGGCGAAACAAACCTCAGTGAAGAGCTCTGAGTAATGGATGCATTTAAGTGTCGCGATGGTCTTGAGGCACCTGCGGGGAAGCAATGGGATGGGATGGAAAGGGATGGATGCGCACCGCGGAGGCAAAGGCAGAGATGAGAAGGAGGTGTAAAGAGAGCAGAGGAGGCGAAACAAACCTCAGTGAAGAGCTCTGAGTAATGGATGCATTTAAGTGTCGCGATGGTCTTGAGACACCTGCGGGGAAGCAATGGGATGGGATGGAAAGGGATGGATGCGCACCGCGGAGTCAAGGGCAGAGATGAGAAGGAGGTGTAAAGAGAGCAGAGGAGGCGAAACAAACCTCAGTGAAGAGCTCTGAGTAATGGATGCATTTAAGTGTCGCGATGGTCTTGAGGCACCTGCGGGGAAGCAATGGGATGGGATGGAAAGGGATGGATGCGCACCGCGGAGGCAAAGGCAGAGATGAGAAGGAGGTGTAAAGAGAGCAGAGGAGGCGAAACAAACCTCAGTGAAGAGCTCTGAGTAATGGATGCATTTAAGTGTCGCGATGGTCTTGAGACACCTGCGGGGAAGCAATGGGATGGGATGGAAAGGGATGGATGCGCACCGCGGAGGCAAAGGCAGAGATGAGAAGGAGGTGTAAAGAGAGCAGAGGAGGCGAAACAAACCTCAATGAAGAGATCCGAGTAATGGATGCATTTGAGTGTCGCGATGGTCTTGAGAATTCTGCCCGAAAGCAGTGGGATGCGATGGAAAGGGATAGATGCGCGCCCCGGAGTCGCAGGTCGAGATGAGAAGGAGGTGTGGATGGAGCCGAGATGGCGAAACAAACCTCAGTGATGAGCTCTCGGTAATGGATGCACTTGAGTGTCGCAATTTTTCATGAGACTTCTGCAGGGAAGCAATGGGAGAGGATGCAAAGGGATGGATGAGCTCCTGGAGTCGAAAGCAGAGATGAGAAGGGGGTGTAGATGGAGTATAGGTGGCTAATCAAACATCACGGAAGAGCTTTGAGTAATGGATACATTTGAGTGTCGCGATGGTCTTGAGACTTCTTCCGGGAAGCAAATAGAAGAGATGGAAAGGGACGAATGCGCTCTCCGAATTCGAAGACAGAGATAAGGTGTGTAGGGAGAAGGGGTGGTAAAACAAATCTCAGTAAAGAGCACAAAGTAATGGCTGCATTTGAGAGTTGCGATGCTCTTGAGACTTCTCCCGGGAAGCAATGGGATGAGATGCAAAGGGATGGATGCGCTAACCCCAGTCAAAGGAAAAACTAAGGAGGTGTGGAGGGAGCAGAGGTAGAGAAACAAACCTCAGTGAAGAGCTCTGAGTAATGGATGCATTTGAGAGTCGAGATGGTTTTGAGTCTTCTCCCGGAAAGCAATGGCATGGAATGGAAAGGGATGAATGCGCTCACCGCAGTCAAAGGAAAAGATGCGAAGGAGGTGTGGAGGGAGCAGAGGCGGCGAAACAAACCTCAGTTAAGAGCTCTGGGTATTGATGCATGAGAGTGTCTCGATGATCATGAGACTTCTGCGGAGAAGCAATGGGATAGGATGCAAAGGGATGGATGAGCTCCCGGAGTCAAGGGCAGAGATGAGAAGGTGTGGAGGGAGCAGAGGTAGCGAAACAAACCTCAGTGAAGAGCTCTGAGTAATGGATGTATTTGAGTGGCGATGGTCTTGAGACTTCTGCCGGTAAGCAATGGGATGGAATGGAAAGGGATGGATGCGCCCTTGGTGTCGCAGGTCAAGATGAGAAAAGCGTGGAGGAAGAAGAGGTTGCGAAACAAACCTAAGTGAAGAGCTTTCAGAAATGGATGCATTTTAGAGTCGCAATGTTCTTGAGACTTCTCCCGGAAAGCAATGGGATGGAATGGAAAGGGATGGATGCGAAGTGAAAGGAAAAAATAAGGAGGAGGTGTGGAGGGAGCAGACGTAGAGAAACAAACCTCAGTGAGGAGCTCTGAGTAATGAATGATTTTTTGTGTCGCGATAGAATGATTTTTTGTGTCGCAAACGAAACTTATGCGATGACATAAACGTCATGCTGCACTACTCTTTTGTTTTTGTAAAAATTACCAATACATATTTTTTTACTTACCTCTCACGTCAGCAATTTTTACATTAGACGCGATATATTCACCTTTATGAGTACATGTGTTCTAAATATTGTCATACAAATTTTCTCGAAAACTCAAAAGTGTTAAATGAAAATGAGCTCGAAATTTATTCTTTTCAGAAACGCTCAAACACTGTTTTCTCTAAAATGGCTCCAAATTTTTTCTTCTACTTTTTCCAACGGATAGTGGTAATGGCACTGTTTAATATGACGTAAAGTCTGGTTTGGTGTATTCTTTTGTTTTTTTCAACAATTACACAAATATAATTCTTTTAAAATACCTCTGACGTTGATAATTTGCACATTTCCATCGTTTTGATAACATTATTATATTTGTGAGTGAAAGTGCTTCAAATGACTTTCATTAAACTTCCACTAAAACTCAATAGATCCCTGTGAAAATGATCTTCAAATTTTGTATTTATAGTGATGTTTAGTCGCCACTCTTTTCAAAACGACCTCACATTTTTAAATAAACATTTCTATTTATGACAAGGGTTTACACTTTTTTAATACTCGTGAAGGTATATTTCAGTTCTGCTATTAAGAAACCGAAAAGTTGAAAAAATGTCAAAAAAATGTACTTTGGGCGACGATGTAGAGCTGCTCAGGGAATGGAGCAAGACATTAAAGCCAATCTACAACAAGAAAATTAGAACTAGAGGTGCTACAGATTGGTACAGACTTTCTCGTACCAAATTTCTCTAATTTTCTTGGTGTGGCGTAGTTTTAAGGTCTTGCAACATTCTCTGACCAGCTGTCATCTATCGTCGCCCAAAGTACATTTTTTTTTACAATTTCTCAACTTTTTGCTTTCCTAGAAGTACAACCGAATTATTACTTCAAAAATATTAAAAATGAGTAGAAACTCGTCCTAAGTAGAAGTTTTCATTGAGAAATTCGCAGCCGTTTTTTGAAAAAATTGCGATTAAGCTTACTGTAATTGCAAAATTTGAAGTTCTTTTCCTCGGAAATCTTTTGAGTTTTCGAAAAACTTCATTTAAAGGCATTTGAAGCACTTCTACTCACAAATGTAATAATGCATACACATTGATAGAAATCCCAAAATTAATAGCGAGAGAGGTATTTCAAAAAAATTACATTTGTGTAATTTTTGAAAAAACAAAAATATCCTCCAAATGAACTTTACGTCAAATTAAACAGTGCAATTAGCACTATCCAACAGAAAACTTTCGAGCCATTTTTGAGTAAATTAAGTGGAATTTTGAGCTCTTCAGAGAAAACTGTTATGTTTTCGAGAAACATTATATACTTTTTTAAAGCAAAAGTAGTCATTAATAGAAACGTATTAAAATAAAGAAGTCGCTTCTAATACAAATATTTCCGTTTTGAGAGGCAGGTTCAAAACATTTTCGTAATTTTTGAAAAAACAAAAGAATAGAGCAATATGGCGTTTAAGTCAACGGATAGGGTGCATTAGGTACTAACTCTTCCAAACATTTAAAGAAAAAATTTGGAGTCGTTTTTGAGAAAATCTATTTTGTCTATTTTTTTAATTGCAAATATTTCTCGCTCATTTGCACGAAAACTACTGAGATTTTCGAAAAAGTGTACATAAACATTATGATACAACTATGCATGGACCACAAATTTCGTTTAAAGGAAAAATCTCGGACGTATACCACCTTTATAAGCGTGCATTACTCTATTCTTACTATATATTTAAAGAAAAAATTTTGAGCCGTTTTCCAAAAAATTGTATAAATGTCCGGGGGCTGTATGTAAAGTACCCCCAATTATTAAAGAAAGTGTTTCAAAATCTCATAGCTTTAACTAAAGACAGATCCACACGGCTTTCTTTAATTTGGAAAAGATTGTACACATGGTTTAGGCGCTAGCAGTGATCACAGACGAACGGACGGACGAACGGCGGACAGACAGACAGACGAACGAACGTTTTGAAAAAACAACACTTTTTCGGTATTAGGGAACTCCAAATCGTGTATTTCCATTAAAATCTAGAAATCGATTTCCCGCAGCATTACATAGCTTTTCTCTATACAACGTATATTACTCTATATATACGTATGTATACGAGAAAGTAACATGAGGATGCAAAATGGCACAGACCTTCTCGTAGTAAAGTTTTCTAATTTCCTTGGTGTGGACTGGTACTGTCTAGTCTTGTTTCTCCTTCTTGCCTGCTTCCATCTATTGCGGCCTAAAGAAAATGTTTTTGAAATTTTCGAAACTTTTCAGTTTCCAAATACTAGAACCTAATTCATATTTTAAGAATATTAAAGAAGGCTAAAACGCAATTTTCATTGAAAAATTTGAAGCCGTTTTTAAGAAAATGGTGATTAAGCATTACTGTAAATGCAAAATTTACTGCTCTTTTTACAGGAATCTAATGAGTTTTCTAAAAACTTCATTTGAACTCATTTAAAGTACTTCCACCGAAAACCAGACCGAAAACCAGACCAAACAGATTAGGAATCTAACTAGTACGAGAAATGCTGTGCCATTCTGTACCACCAATACTTTTTTTATGAGTCCTTGTTGCCGAAAAATCAACTGAACTGATTTTTAAAAAATACACAAATGTAATTTTTTAACGTCTCTCACGCAGTTAATATGCATATTTCCATCGATTTGTATACATTTTTGCACTTGTAAGTGAAAGTGCTTTACATTACTTGAATAGATTTTTAGAAAGTCAATAGATTCCTGTGAAAAAGAGCCTAAAATGTTTCGTTCACAGTAACGCCTAAACGCCATTTTCTTAAAAACTGCTTCAAATTGTTCAATGAAAATTTTTATTTAGAACGAGCTTTTACTCTTCTTTAATATTCTTAAAGTAATATTTCAGTTCTACTATTAGGAAACCGAAAAGTTGAAAAAATTTAAAAAAAATATACTTTTGGTGGTGGTAGATGACTGCTGCGAAAGAGAGTTATTTCACACGTCATTTCATATGTTTTGCACATATTTTTCACTTCCTCTAAGGATGGATCACCATGTGAAACTTCGTCAAATCACGTTGGGGGCGCAGGTATGTCAGATAAAAACCGTGGGGCAATACAGAAGAAAATTAGGTCGAAGGAAGGTAGCACTGATAGTGATGCCAGTGAAAGTAGCAATTACAGAGTGAAAGTGCGTAGAGTAAGAAAGAAGAATTGGGTTAGTAGGAGTGACTATAGTAGCGACAATGAAAGATGGTGCAGTAGACATGAGGAGGACATGGAAATAGGCGCTATTAACCAAATATTTAACATGGGCGAAGATCATTAAAGTAAAACTGGGTGATGAGCCTATTGACTTTTCGTTAAATACAAGTGCTGCTGTCACGCTAATCAACTTAGAAACAGACCACCGGTTAAGGGCGTCTAGATACTCAAGAGTGCGTAGGGAAATGACGGGTTTTGGCAAAATGCCAATCAAAGTCATAGGCAACGAGGCACTGCGTGCAACATACAAGAGAAGACAGATGACGACAACAGAAGCCATCATGATCGACAAGTATGACGCCACGAATATTCTGGGACTGGATTTTTTTAACAAATTGGGCTTCGAAGTAATGGACGTAGTAAACCAGATTTCCGAAGAGGAAGAAATGCAGATGGTCAGCGAGTTGGAGCAAGAATTTGCGGAGGTGTTCTAACCCGGGATAGAAGAAAGCAAGTATTTCCAATCCAGCTCAAAGAAGAGTACAAGACTCGCTTTTATAAAGAAAGACCAGTCCCATGGACCGTCAGAGAGAAGGTCAAGGAAGAGCTCAGAAGACTCCAAGCAGATGACGTCACAGCAAATTTTTCTATTAAAAAATTATGACAGAATTGAGAATGATTTGATCGAATTCCTCACAGAGCAACTTGTTCTTGATGATTAATTGAGGAATTTGGTACAAGGCCAAAGAAGTTATATTTTTATGAAATTTGCTGGATTTTTCATTTAGCCACGATTGATGCCCATGAATATTTAATTTATTCTTAATGTATTTCCAAATACATTGTAAATTCCTGATTTTTTATTATTATGAAAATAATCCCATGAAATTTAAAGACAGTTAAGTTTTAAAAATTCCTTATATTTTTATTTCCTCAAATTGTACAAAGTTTTGAAGGAAATTTAAAACTTAACTAATCTGTCAAAGTCTCCTTTGACAGCACTTCTCAGATAAAAATTGAATTTTTTTAAAACTTAATCCAGCTATTACATTTTTAAATGACCATTGCAATTATATTGTCATTTTTCCATAAGTAAACTTGATGGGTGGAGATAATTGGAGCGGCGTTTCAAGAAATTCTGTGACTTCTTTAGTGTGATGTTGATTTTCAACTAGATTAGTCTTAAACACACTTTCTAGATGAACTACGAAAGTTTCAGCTTTCTCTTTATCTGATTTTGCCCACTGACCGTCGGACTTGCGTATTGGTGGAATTGGTTTGGTTGTTTTCCTCAGTTTCCTACACGCTTTCCACAAAGAGTAGTCTGTTAATGCAGTTGGAGAGAGATTGTTCAAATATTTTTCTAATTCGGTGTTTTTTATATTTTGTATTAGTCATTTGAGTTGGCGCGCAGCTCTGTTCAAATTCCTTTTATTTTCTCTGCTTCGATCTTTCTGCCATATTGCATTTAGGTGCCATTTTTCAAATAACTTTTGCTTCACCTCTGAAGGATAGGATTGAATTTTTTTATGAAATATTTCGTCTGGGGTAGAGTGCCATCTGCCTGCTGTATATTTCTGGTTAGATACTCAACTGCTTTATCTATATCTTCATTTAATTTTAGAGGTACGTGAGCCGTAATATTTTCATTTATCCACTGTTCAAAGAGTTCCTAGTTTGTTCTGTAGGATTCTTCCCACAGAACAAACTGGCAACTCTTTGAACAGTGGATAAATGAAAATAGAGTAGGGCTGCAGTATTTTTCAATGACGGTAGAGCTAACGGTTAGAATTATAGGGGAGTGATCGGAGCTGAGATCAAATGAGGAGTTTATTGACACGTAGTTTTTGTTAAGTCCCTTGGTCACAAAAAAATCGATGAGATCCGGTACCTTGCTGCTATCTTTAGGCCAGTAAGTAGAAGAAACTGAAGAAAAGGGTGTGAGTTGTAGTTCTACAATAGTTTTCTCAAGCTCACGCCCCTTTGTTAGAGTAATTCTAGATCCCCATAATTCGTTTTTTGCATTGTAGTCACCACCTTCAATGAATCATGGACATAAAGTTTTGAAAAATTCATTAAATTCTTCTTTCTTTATTTTGTATTTTGGAGGGCAGTATAATGCTGTGACTGTAACGGGTCCAAAAGCATCAACAATTTCTATTGCATATAATTCTTTTGAAATTCAGGCCACGCATGCTGTTGGTTTTTTTGATTAGTATTGCTGATCCACCATGAGCTCTGTCGTCTGGATGCTTACAGTCATAAATATTGTAATTGCGGATAGAGAAATGGCTTTTGCTGGTGAAGTGGGTTTCAGAAATCAACATTATATCTATGTCTAGATTTCTTAAGAATATTTCTAATTCTCGGGTGTCAGAAATACCGTTTGCATTCCACGTTCCGATTCGGTAGGTGTTACTCATATTCTTGTTATTATTTTCGACATGAGGTTGAGTAAATTTGTCATTTGTTCTGCTTGTTTTCTTAGAATTAGTTCAAGTTTCTTAAAAGAGCGCTTCGGAAAATGCACG